>RJWK010002980.1:36961-66768 GCA_004363435.1 Platanista minor
AGAAAGAGAAAGACAAATACCGTATGCTAACACATATATATATGGAATCTAAGAAAAAAAGAAGTGTCGTGAAGGGCCTGGGGGCAGGACAGGAATAAAGACACAGACCTACTAGAGAATGGACTTGAGGATATGGGGAGGGGGAAGGGTAAGCTGTGATAAAGTGAGAGAGTGGCATGGACATATGTACACTACCAAACGTAAAATAGATAGCTAGTGGGAGGCAGCCACATAGCACATGGAGATCAGCTCGGTGCTTTGTGATCACCTGGATGGGTTGGATAGGGACGGTGGAAGAGAGGGAGACGCAAGAGGGAGGAGATATGGGAACATATGTATGTGTATAATTGATTCACTTTGTTATAAAGCAGAAACTAACAACATTGTAAAGCAATTCTACTCCAATAAAGATGTAAAAGAAAAAAAAGAAACAAAAGACCTCATTTAATCAAAATTATTATAGTAAGGATGATGCCTAGCATCATGTTCTTATTGTAACAAAGACTTGAATTTCTGGGGGTCGACCAGACCAAATTCTTAAATTTTGTCTGCATATATATTTTACCTCCTTAAACATGCAGATTAATATATCTTATTTTATTTGCTACTTACATTCCATCTTTCCAAGCTGCTTCATGGAAAGCAATGTGGAGTTTGAAAGCACTTACTAAAAAGTGTCTGCATTTTGAAGAATTCTGTAGTAAACAGTATTTTACAATCTTCCTATGTACTTCAATACAATTTCAACTGTTTCAACTGTTTCCATTTTGACATTTAAGGAAAGAAATCCAAGGTTAGAATCCCCAGTTTCACAGGTGCTTTTATTTTTTAGTCATGTCTGAAGAATGATAAGCAGGAAATGGTCCAAGCATAGGTCATTCTAATCCATTACTCAGTTTCAACCTCGTAGTAAAAGAATGTCAGTCAGTAGATGAAATAAATTGCCATTTTGATCATTTGATTTTCACCTACCAGATTGATTAAATTGATATTCCTTTTTAACCCTATTCTTTAATGGACTTATTTGACACATCAAGTAACTGTCTGAACTAGAAATCTAGTTTCTTTCTGGATACCTTTCTCTGTCTTAACCCACACCTAATCTATCAGCAAGTCCTGCAATTTCTACTTCCAAAATATACCCCACATGTCAATTTCTCTCCCTCTCTACTGCCACCAGCCTAGGAGAGACAACCCTCATCTCTTGGCTGGATTTTTAAATAGCCTCAAATTTGGTCTCCCTGCATCCAAACACCCTTGCCTCTCAATTCCATTCTCCACAGGGCAGTTAGTCTTTCAAAAATGTAAATCAGATGATTTCACTCTCCTCTTTAATTCTCCAATAGCTTTCCCCTTCACACTTAGAATTTAACATCCAAACTCCTTACTACAACCTATAAAACTCTACATGATCTGAACCTTCACTGACTTTCTCATACCTTCTACTACTTCCTCCCTTACACTAAACTCTCCAGCCCCACTTGTCCTTTTTCTGATTCTCAATATTCCAAACTTGTTCCCCTTTCATAGTTTTTTCCCTTCTTATTTTTCTGCTTGAGATGTTTCTACCAGGTAAACTCTTTGTTCAACCCATCCATGAAGGTCTCAGCTCTAACGAAACTTCCTAAAGCAGGACTTCCTTGACAACCTGATCTAAATTTGTCTCCTAATCCATCCCTTCTCCATACCATATTATTTTTTTCCAGAGTCCTGTTCTTTTCCACAGAAGTCTTATTGCAATATTTATTTATTTATTCATCTCCTACTAGATTGTATTCTCCATAAAAACAATACCCTATATTCATTAATCACCACCTTATAATATGTACATAGGCATATTTAAAAAAAAGTCCACTGTATAAATAATTTTTATTTTTTAATGAGGAAAGTGTCATCTTAACTTTATTTCCTCCCCCTTAATTCATTACTTCCTTCCATAAATGTTATCCTTTCTCTTGAATCTTTAATTATCTTCCTTCCCTTCTGTCATGCATAGGCTCACGTTACCTTTAACAACACAAAATTTAAACTTTACTCCTTCTTGTCAAGACATGCCTTTATTTCTCAGCCTCTCCCCTCAGATTCATGGATTGCCCTGAATTCCCAGTTACTTTGTCCATCCCCAAGTTAGTTCATTCAATGGAGCTGGGTTTCTGTCTTGGCCTATGTTTGTTAAATCTAACAGATGATTTTTTTTTCTGTCAAATTCTTATTCTAGTACTGGGGTCTGCCACATCTTTAGGTCACTGACTAGTCTCCCTGCTGTTTCCACTTACTTCTATGAAAGTACCGTACCTTTGCTAGAACTGGAGACTTATATATTTGCTCAGCTAGAGCCTAAGAAATGAGGATTTTGTCCTTTTCTTTTCATGGAAAAGTGTGCTGTATAAGGGCTGACCACTTTCCTCAGGACCAATTGTTTCAAAAATTGATATTGAGATTTCAGTAGGTCACACAATTAACCTCACCACCAGCCCATTAATCCTGTTCTCATAAACTCCAGCCTGTCTCTGGCTTCTTGTTCACCCAAAGTTCTCTAAAAATAGTATGCAATCATTCTCTCTATTTTGGCAACATCAATCCACCCAAATTCTTTGTAATCTGATTCCTTCCTCTACATGAGTACTAAAGTTATCCTCTGGAATGATCTCCAAATGATAAAAACAATTCCTTAGTTCTCATTAAAATTGGTTTCCCTGCAGTAGTTGACTAACCAACTAATTTTTATTGAAATGCTCTTAAATTTTGTGACCATTCATTACTGTTTTTTCTCTCACCTTTCAACTGAGCTTTATGTTGTTTTTCTAATAACTCTTTCTTTCTCCTGCTCCTTAAATATAAGGTGCTGTCCTTGATTTTATTTCCCTTTTTCTTTAGAGAATTAATTCATCTCAATATCTTAATTATTACATCTATGTGAAGTCTTAATTATTACATCTATGTGAAGTTTATATACTTAGTTAAAAAACATCTCTGGGACATTCTTCCCATATTTCTCTTTGATAGCTGACTATTCATATTTTGATGTTCCAAGACCTCATTCTCAACATGTCAAAAAGCTGAACCCACAATCAAAGCCCCAAACCTTTTCTTTTAATAGTTATCATTGCTTTTTTCAGTCTTGAAACTTCAGAATTATTTTTATGTCTTTCTACATCACTCCCTACATCCAATTATCCAATAAGTATTATCAATTTTTCCATTACAGTGTTTCTCACATAAGACTCTATAGCCAGAGTACATTCCAGAAACCCAATTCAATCTTTCATAACATATGCATGAATTATACAAGTATCTACTTATTTGTTTCCTTCATTTCAATAATATTTGCTCCTGGGCAGTAATCTCCAAATAGAAATTAAATAACCCAAAAGTATTCAAATGGCCCACTAGAATTCAAGACAGAAAATCATAGATTTGATTTATATAATTTGATGTCTTAAAAATCAGAAAGAAATTTAGTTTTACCAACATTTAACATATATGTTGACACTGGCCTCCAACTCAATTCATAAGTATATGTTTATTTGACAAGGCTGTGAGGCATGTTATCTTGAAGAAGAAGACAAAGTATCACAATATGGAGGGGTTGGTGCCTTCACTCTTCATTTTTCTTCAGCTTTCATTAGATATTGTGGTTTACTCATTCCAGGTCAGTGGCTTTAAATATTACATTATAAATTTTTAAGGAAATGAATAATCAAACATTGGCCAAAGTCCCTAAAAATATGTTGTGTATGTAACTGAAGATTGAAAATTATATTAATATTGCAGATACAAATAGAGTATATGAAAACATATTGAAAACAGACAGTATATGAAAACAGACACTTCTAAAAGCAGCACTTCTTTAGTCTCATTACAAGGTAAAAATGACAATAATTAGATCAAAGAAGTCATCCAAATGTTCCTAATGTTAGCAAAAATATTTAAATATATATTTATATCCATTAGTGTTAATGATGATGTGTATGTGCTTTGAGATAGTGGCTAATGCTAATGCAAAACATCACAGTAAGAAATACATTGTAAAGTAATATTTATATCATTTAAATTTTGAATATATTTTATAATATACATAAGTAGTACAACAGGAAATGTATATACTTTATAACCAAATAATTATCTGTATATCAGAAAGTACATAATCAAATAGTTTTTATTGATAAGAGTGTATGGCCAACAAAATAGAGACCACTGTTCTAGTATATCTTTCATATCACAAGTTGATTATTCTTTATGAAACACTATTTAAGTCCTGCCACTTCCATGTTAAAAGTCTCCAAAATTTTCCTATTGTTTATTGAATAAAGTATAACAAACACTTTAGCAAGGCTTCTATTGTCTAGTTACAGCTAATATTTTCACCTTTTTAAAAAAAAAAACATTTTCCATCAATTTGTTGCATGTTAGAAATCAACTATTAAGCCAAATCTGCCCCCATAGGCCTTGATAATTTGATGCTCCCACTATTAAGTTACATAGGATTATTTAAAAATTATTTATTTCATTGGCAAAAGTCATATTTTACAGAAACATCTGAATTTTTTGCTTGTTTTAAATATCAAAAAATGTGCCAACACTGGACTTTTAGTCTTGAATGGCAACAGGAAGTTGGAGCTGAGTAGCAGATGTTCCCTTTGAACTAAACTTGTATTCTCCAGGTCATCAAATTTGCAAACTCTTTCCTTTGTCTCTTTAACTCTAAGGCCAGGTGTTAATTGATATTTCTCACCACCTTTTTGCTGTGGTAAAACAAATATACACAAAGATTGTAGTGTGTTTTAAGAGAAATGGAAGAGAATACATATGTATATGGAAGAGAAGAATTTCCTGTCATATGGCTTTTGTATCTCTTAGCACCTACTTCAGATGAAGTTAGATAACTCAATATTACATGAAACACATTTAGACTTCTCATTCTTGTGTTTTTATTCATGCTGTTTTCTCTACTCAGGAACTCTTCTCTTTATCCTTAAAAACTAAAAAGATCTATGTAACACTTCTGTTTTTTTTTTTTATTATAGATACTTAGATCCTCCAAGTGACCATTCAGTTCTATAACAACTAAAACTTTGCAAGATATTAGTTAGGAGACATTGAAGGTCTCATAAAATGTATAGAAATATCCCAAGTAGGGCTTCCCTGGTGGCGCAGTGGTTGAGAGTCCGCCTGCCAATGCAGGGGACACGGGTTCGTGCCCTGGTCCGGGAAGATCCCACATGCCGCGGAGCGGCTAGGCCCATGAGCCATGGCTGCTGAGCCTGCGCGTCTGGAGCCTGTGCTCCGCAGCGGGAGAGACCACAACAGTGAGAGGCCCGCGTACCGCAAAAAAAAAAAAAAAAAAAAAAAAAAAAAAATATCCCAAGTAGTCCTCACCCTTAAATAAGAAAAGAAAAAAGGAGATCCTCAGTTAAGACAGAAACAATAAAGAACTGTGGTCCATCTAGAGCCAGAACCAAAAAAGCAGGTGGGAGGGTCACAGATGCCTGAGGCAGAGTTGCTCTCTGAAAACTAATCTCTAGGCTGCATGGTAAAAGGTCAAACTGCAATTATGCTCTGAGGGGAGACCCTATTGGGAAAGCTTATTGATTCTAGTTCAATGGTCTAAATTACTGCAAGAAATGGAAAAGTAAATCATTTTTGCAGGAATAGTTCCCTATCTCCATTTAGAACCCCAAACAATTAACAGGTAGTTAAGTCCTATCAATCAAAGATCATAACACATAAAAGAAAACAAATGACTATTACAGAAAATAAGTGGAGGGGTAAAGAAAAGCTCATAAATTTAGGGCTCTAAGGACTTCAGTTATTGGATTATTCAGATATAGAATATAGAATAGCTATGCATATAATGGGTAAACAAATAAAGGACACAATCACAAAAGTCACCAATCAGCTCGATAATATTGGAAATTGACATACAACTTCAAAACACAAATGTAACTCTTAAATATAAAAAATAATATAATTACTCAAATTAAAAAAAAAACACATCTGACAGGAGAAACAGCGGAATAGATAACTAAAAGCAGAATTAAAGAAGTGGAAGATGGACCAGTAGAAATTACCCAAATAACAGCTCAGAAAAACAAGGATATGGTAAATTTTTTTAAAAAGATGTAAAAGTATATGGAGATTTGAACTTAAATGTCTTGCATAAGTCTAATAAAAATCACAAAAGGAGACAATAGAGATAATTGAAGGGGAGACAATATTTAAGGAGATAATGGCTGAAAATTTTTCCATAACTGATAAAAACAAGAATGTATAGGTCTAGAAACCACAGCATATCCAAGCATCCAGAAAGAAGGCCAGAACATCTAAAAAGAAACAATAATTATAATTACAAGAACATCTTAACAAAATATTGAAGCTAGAATACAGTGAAGTCATATCTTCAAAGTTCTGAGACAAAATAACTCAACCCGGATTATCATACCATGTTAGATTTTCAGCAATTGCTCTAAATGAATCTTTTCTTCCTATAACCATGTTCTTGTATAGTCCTCCCCCACATTAACTCTAGGGTTGGTCTTGTGAAATGTTTTAACCCGTAAGACATTATCGGATTTGAGGTTTAAAAGCCCTTGGGAATTGGAGCTTAGCTTCTTGCTCCTGGGAATTCAACCTCTATAATATGAAGAAGTCTAGGATAGTTTACTGAAAGATGAAAACATGTGGACTCATTCCAAATGAGGTCCTCCTAGACTAATTGTGGCAAAATAATACCCTTCCACCCGACCAAAAATGTCCACATCCTAATCTATGAAATATGTGAATATGTTACCTTACAAAGTAAAAGGGACTTTGCATTCAGATGTGACTAAGTTAAAGACCTTGCGATGGAGATATCCTGGATTACCTGGGTGAGCCTAATGTCATCACAAGGATCCTTAAAAGAGTCAGAGAAACAGATAAGACAACAAAAGTGGAGATGAGAGAGAGAGAAAGAAAAAGAGAGAGAAAGATTTGAACATCCTACACTGATATATTGCTGGCTTTGAAGACAGAGGAAAGGGCCACAAACCAAGGAATGCAGGCAGCCTCTAGGAGCTGGAAAAGGTAAGGAAATAGATTCTTCCCTAGAGCCTCCTGAAGAACTGCATCTCTACCAACACATTGATTTTAGCCCAGTAAGATCCATTTTGGATTTATTATGAGATAATAAATTGGGGTGATTTTAAATTACTAAGTTTGTATTAATTTTTACAACAACAGTGTGGAATTAATACATAAGTGTTTCTCCACCAGAGACAATTTTGCTTCTAAGGGGACATTTGTCTGGACATTTGTCCACAACTCTGGAAGTTCCATCATCATCTAAAAGATAGAGGCAATGGATACTGCTAAATATCTCATAATATATAGGAAAGCCCCATGAAACAGAGTTATCCCATTCAAAATGTCAATACTGTTGAGGTTTTGTTAACCTTACCCTAGATCAACAAGCTTATGCTGATCCACAAGCTGAATATAGTCACATGAATGAGCCCCAGACAGGACCAGCAGAAGAACCATCCAGTTGAACACAGACTAAATTGAAGACTCAAAGTCAACACCAAATAAAATAAATGGTGGGACTTCCCTGACAGTCCAATGATTAAGGCTTCACCTTCCAGTGCAGGGGGTGCAGGTCCGATCCCTGGTCAGGGAGCTAAAATCCCACATGCCTCATGGCCAATAAACCAAAACATAAAACAGAAGCAATATTGTAAAAAAAATCAATAAAGACTTTAAAAATGGTCCACATCAAAAAAAAACTTAAAAAAAAGATGTTTTGCTATATAGCAGTAGATAATGATACACACCAGGAAATCAATATATGAAAAATTAGAGTGGAAAAAGAAACTTTCAGATGAATAAAAAGTGAGACTACCAGCAAGAGACCTGTACTAAATTAACTCCTTAAGAATGAACAAAAGATGTCAGAAGAATAGTCTGATATGCATAATAGTGAGCAAATAAGTAAAATGTTAAACAGGTATGTAAATCCAAAATTTTCTTTATAAATTAATAAAAATAATTTATAACATATAGTGTTAGAAAACAACAGAACATTTGACTATTAGGATGAGTTTGGACTTGTTCCCTCCTCTTCCTCTTTTTTTTTTTTGGAAGAGTTTAAGTAGGAATGGTATTAATTCTTTAAAAGTGTGTTAGAATTCACCAGTGAAACGATCTGATCTAGTTATAGGCTTGTTCAGATTTTCTGTGTCTTCATGACTCAGCCTTTGTAAGTTGTGTTCTTAGGAATTTTTTTCCATTTCATCAGTGCCCTTATAAGAAGAGAAAAGAGAGAGCTTGCTTCCTCTCTCTCTCTCTCTCTCTCTCTCTCTCTCTCTCTCTCTCTCTCTGCCATGTGAAGATACAAGAAGACATTCCTTAGCAAACCAGGAAGAGGAGCCCTCCAGAAATCAAATTACCTGGAACCTTAATTTTGGACTTCCCAGCCTTCAGAAATGTGAGCAATAAATATCTGTTGTTTTAGCCACTCAGTCATTGGAATTTTTGTATAGCAGCTCAAAATAACTACGACATGGTTGTTCCTCAAAAAATTAAAGATAAAATTATCGTATGACCCAGCAATTCCACTTATGGGTATATACTCAAAAAAGCTTGAAAGCAAGATCTAGAAGAGATATTTGTACACCCATGACATTGGCAGCATTATTCACAGTAACCAAATGTGGAAGCAACCCAAGTGTCCATCTACGGATGAATGGATGAACAAGATATGACATATACATTCAGTTACAAATTGGATATATATCCAAAAGAAAAATAAAGATCTAAATAAATGAAGATATATTCATTGTTCATGGACAGGGAGATGCAGTTTTATTAAGATATCAATTGCTACTATTTCATCTATAGATTCAACGCAATCCCAATCAAAATCCCAGCTACTTATTTTGTTGATATCCACAAACTGATTCCAAAGTTTATATGGAGAGGCAAAAGACCCAAAATAGCCAATAAAATATTGAGGAATAACAAAGTCAGAGGCAAGAAACTACTCAACTTCAGGAATTACTATAAAGCTATAGTAATCAAAACAGTGCAGTACTGGTGGAACAATAGACAAATAGATCAATGGAACGGAACAGACAGCCCAGAAATAGAGCAACCAAATATAGTCAACTGAGTTTTGACAAAGTTGCAAAGTCAATAAAATGAAGAAAAGAGTGTCTTTTCAACAAGTGTTATTGGAACAACTGTACACCCACATTCAAGAAATAATAATAATTATTATAAAAATTTACGCAAAATGGATCATAGGTAGGCCTAAATGTAAAATGCTAAGCTGGACTTCATTAAAATTAAGAACTTCTGCTCTGTGAAAGACAGTGTCAAGAGAATGAGAAGACAAGTCACAGTCTTGTCTTCACAAATCCAATAAGACTGACATTTTAATCATTTAATAATTTATTGCTTGGTCCCATTCTATGTTTCTGACTTTCATAGATTTCTCGTCAGAATTAGTTTGGAATATGGAAAACAAAAATTAATAATAAATTATAATAATTACTATTTAGTGAATCTTAAGTATTTCATTTTATTCTAAGAATTATATTGTCACTACTAATATAAATTTCATTTGAAAATAAATTCATCAGATCTTTCTAAGCCTGGAAAATATACCATCTATACTAGTGACTCTACCAGTTAACCAGGCACTGAGGGGCAGATTAGCTAGTCATATGACACTGAGAACCCATCTGTCACTCAAATATGACAATGTTTGGTCCCACAGAGATTAGAGAGAAAGATTGAGTTAAACCTGAGAATATTTTAGAGAAGCTACACTATTCCCAGAGATTCTGTAATGGTGGTTCTGGTGCTGATATGAAGGCCCCAATATGACAGATGTGTCTGAAGTATTTGAATTTCCTTTGATAATTTTTATAGTGTGGACAGAATTCTTGATTTTATTATGACTTTATGAAGTCTAGAGCATTCTATACTTATGGAAGAGAGGATCAGTGTCTTTACAGTTATTGCATGTAACCCAGCACCAATTTACACCATGCAATAATGAATAATCATTTGAGGCAGTAATTACAAGTAGCACATTTTAATGACTTTCAATACTTTATTGTCATAATGTTCCTCTTGTATCTTAAAGAAATTGTACTGATCATGGATATTTAAAATATAAAAAAAATATATTTTGTTTTCTCATTTACCCACCTGCATTTGTTCTAAATGAGAATAACTGATTTTAGGTATATGTGAAAAATACTTAGATTGAAGCTGGATTTTATTAAAATTAAAAATTTCTGCTCTGTAAAATATAATGTCAAAAGGATTAGAAGACAAGCCACACATGGGAATAAAATAAAATTTTAAAAAAAACATATAAAGTATTTGCATCCAAAGTATACAAGCTCTTAAAAATTAACTAGAAAATGAACAACTCAATTAAAAATTGGCCAAAATATTAGAACAGACAAGTTACTAAAGGAGATATACAGATGAAAAGTATGAATGTGAAAAGATGTGCCACATCATCTCATCAAAGATTTGAAAATAAAATGAGATACCACTACACACCTATTAAAATGGCCAAACTCCAGAAAAATGACTCCACCAAATGCTGGTGAGGATGTGGAGTTACAGGAACTCTCATACCTTGCTGGTGGGAATGCAAAATGATACAAATACTTTGGAAGACAGTTTAGCAGATTCTTACAAAATTTAACATTCTCTTATCATATGATTCATCAATCATGCTCCTTGGTGTTTACCCAAATGACTGAAAACTTATGCCAATTTAAAAACCTGTAAATGAATATTTATAGCATCTTTATTCATAATTGCTAAAACTTGGAACCCATCAAGATGTGCTTCAGTGGGTAAACGGATAAACTGTGGTATATCTAAACAATGGAGTGTTATTCAGCACTATAGAGAAATGAGCTATCAAGATATACAAAGACATGGAGGAAAATTAAATGCACAATACTAAGTTAAGAAAGTCAAATTTAAAGGGCTAAATACTGTATGATTCCAACTATAAGACATCCTGGAAAAGAAAAAACTATGGGAAAATAAAAAGATCAGTGGTTGCTAGGGGTGGGGAGAAGGGATGAATGAATAAGCAAAGCAGAGAAAAAATTTAAGGCAGTGAAACTTGTTTTGTATGATATTATAATGGTGGGTAATTATCATTGTTCTTTTGTCCAAATTCATAGAATGTACAAGAGTGAACTCTAATGAAACTATGGACTTTGGCTAATAATGACATGTCAATGTAGATTCATTATTTGTAAGAAATGTACCACTCTGGTATGGTATGTTGATAATAGGGGAGGCTATGTTTGTTGGGGGGGGGAAGTGGTATATGCGAATTCTGTGTACTTTCTCTTTATTAGTTTTGCCATTACTCTGAAGCTTATTCAAATCAAAGTATATTTAGGTGGAGCAAACACAAAATAACTCATGTGCCATTAATATATATGTTGTTTAATCTCCGAATTTTTGAGGGTTTTCCAACTCTGTTTACGTTATTGGTTTTTAGTCTCATTCCTTTGTGGTATGAGAATGTACATGGTATGATTTTTATTTTTTTAAACTTATTAAAGTGTTTTTTGGCCAATAATGTCATCTATCTTGGTGAATATTCTATATGACCTTAAGAATATATATTCTGCCATTGTTGAATGGAATGTTCTTAGTGTCAACTTGATCAAGTTGATTGATAGTACTATACAAGTCAACTATATCCTTACTGATATTCTGTCTGCTTGATATATCAATTACTAAAGGAGGTGTTGAAGTCTCCAACCATAACAGTGGATTTGTCTATATATCCTTTTAGTTCTATCAGATTTGGGTTTACGTATTTGGACACAGTTTTTAGGTGCATGCACATTTAAGATTTGTATGTTTTTTTGCGACCCACTTATTATTATGTAATATATCTCTTTATCCTTGTTAATTTTCATTGTACTGAAGTCTACTTTGTTTTAAATTACCATATCTATTCCAGCTTTCTTTTGCTTAGAATTAGTATGGTTTACCTTTTCCCAATTCTTCCTTTTAATTTGTCTTTAAATTTAAAGTATCTTTATGGTACATAACATATAGATGTGTTTTTTTATTTCACACTGTGTATTTTAATAGGTACATTTAGATCATTCACATTTAAAGTGATTATTATTATTGAATTTTTATCATGTTTATGGCTGTTTTCAATTAATGTATTTGTTTTTGTTTATTTTGTACCCTCTTTTTCTGCCTTCCCTAATTAATTATTTTTAATTGCAGTAGAGTCAATTTACAATATTATATTAGTTTCACATATACAAACATAATGATTAAATATTTTATAGATTATACTGAGTTTAAAGTTATTACAAAACAAGGGCTACAATTCCCTGTGTTGTACAATATATTCTTGTTGCTTATCTATTTTATACATTGTAGTTTGTACCTCTCAATCCCATACTCTATCTTGCCCCTCTCTCCTTCCTTCTCCCCATTGGTAACGACAAGTTTGTTCTCTATATATGTGTCTGTTTATGTTTTGTTACATATATTTGTTTTATTTTTTAGATTCCACATATAAATGATAGCATAGAGTATTTGCCTTTCTCTGTCTGATTTATTTCACTAATCGTAATACTTTAGGTCAATCCACATTGTTGCAAATGGCAGAATTTCATTCCTTTTTATGGCTGAGTGTATATACATATATATATATATATATATATATATATACAAATATGTATATATGTTTATCACATCTTCTTTATCCATTCATATGTTGATAGACACTTAAGTTGCTTACATATCTTGGCTATTGTAAATAATGCTGCTATGAACATTGGGGTGCATGTATCTTTTTGAATTACTGTTTTCATTTTCTTTGGATATATACCCAGGAGTGGAATTGCCAGATCATTTGGTAGTTCTATTTTTAGTTTTTTAAGGAACTTCCATATTGTTTTCCACAGTGGCTGCACCAATTTACATTCCCACCAAAAGTGTACAAAAGTTCCCTTTTCTTCACATCCTCATCAATATGTGTTATTTGTAGACTTTTGATGAAAGTCATTCTGACAGGTGAGTTGATATCTCATTTTGGTTTTGATTTGCATTTCTCTAATGGTTAGAGATGCTAAGCATTTTTTCAAGTGCCTGTTATCCATCTGTATGTCTTCTTTGGAAAAATGTTTATCAGGTCTTCTGCCCACTTTTAAATTGGGTTGTTTGTTTTTTAGATGTTGAGTTGGATGAGCTGTTTATATACTTCGGATATTAACCCCTTATCGGTCATGCCACTTGCAAATATTTTCTTCCATTCAGTAGGTTTTTCCTTTCATATTGTGGATGGTTTCCTTTGCTGTGCAAAATTTTGTAAGTTTAAGTCCTATTTGTTTATTTCTGCTTTTATTTCTTTTGCTTTAGGACACATGTGCAAAATACTGCTATGATTTATGTCAAAGTGTTTTCTGTCTATGCTTTTTTCTAGTTTTATGGTTCAGAGCTTAGATTTAGGTCTTTAATCCATTTTGAGTTTATTTTTGTATTTGGTGTTAGGAAGTATTCTAATCTCATATTTTACATGTAACTACCTGGTTTTCACACAACTAATTATTGAAGAGGCTGTCTTTTCTCCATCATATATTCTTTCCTCTTTTGTCATAGATTAATTGACCATAGGTGGTTAGGTTGATCTCTGTGTTCTCTATTCTGTTCCATTGATTTCTGTTTTTGTTCCATCTTCTGTTTCTAATACTGTTTGATAGACAGTTTTTGGCCAGTATCTAGTGCTCTTTTTGTTGCTGTGTGTCTCTGACCATGTTCTACTGGGTCTGAAAACTGCTTCTTGAAGTGGATCCTGCTACCTAAAAGTCCTGGCACAACCCAGTCCAGGTTCCAGTGAGGCCAATATGAACATTACATTTTAAAGCTTTTATAACTTTTGTTACTCTAACCTTTGGATTCTTGATTCTATGAGCTTCATCTACAATAACAGCTGACCATTCCAAACTGCTAAATTCGTCCAGACACAAGTACAGTATTTCATAAGTTGTTACAGCAATTTCACATTTCCTCTGCTTAACACAAATCAGTTCATTGTCTTTTTTGTTACCATGTAAAATAGTGATTCTGAAATATCCCCAGGTGTCCAATTCATCCTTCCAGTTGTAGACGACAGAAAGAGGAACAACTATTAAGAACATATTTTTTGCTATAAGAGAAGGTGTGCTCCTTTTTCATACTTTGTAGTAAAACCTTTGGAATTTTATTTACAATACCTTCATGAGTTCTCTTTTTATACAAAACTGCCACCCAAAATGAAATAGCCTGTACTGTTTTTCCAAGTCCCATATCATCACCAAGAATACTCCCTTTTCCGTGGGTGAAGTGTCCATAGATAAACCGGACTCCTTCCCTTCGGTAGTCTGTCAAATACCCATTAATAGTATAAGGGATAGAGTTTCCATCTTCAGATAAGAGAAAGCAACAGCAGATGATGGAAATTTTCTGTCTAGGGAATAAGGTTTTTTCAAATCTTCATCATCAAATATAAAATTCCTGAAGCAATCTTTAACAGTTTCTACTCCTTGAAATCTTTTCTTTTCTTTTTTTTTTTTTTTTTGCGATACGTGGGCCTCTCACTGTTGTGGCCTCTCCCGTTGCAGAGCACAGGCTCCGGATGCACAGGTTCAGCGGCCATGGCTCACGGGGCTATCCGCTCCACGGCATGTGGGATCTTCCCGGACAGGGGCACGAACCCGCATCCCCTACAACAGCAGGCGGACTCTCAACCACTGCACCACGAGGGAAGCCCCTCCTTGAAATCTTTTGAGAAGTACTTTCCTTTCTTGAAAATATGAATATAAGATGATGCAAATGACTTCTCATTTTCATCCACAGTGATAGATTTTATGAAGTTTTATGAAGTGATAGATTTTTATAAAGTTTTTCATTATCTGGAGAAGAGGAAAGACATCTTTCTCCTGGATGCCATGTATTTGCCAGTGGTTTCCACACTTGGTTTCTGGGCAGAAGGATCCGCTTGGCCAGGGGGAGGGGCCTGGCAGCTTGGTTGCATTTAGCCCCAGGCTGGGCAGGAGGATGACAAAGAGGAGGCCAGTGGGAGGATGGTGGCCAATACCACTTCCTGCTGTCCTCCATACAGTGCCTCTCGCATGTGGCCTGTTGCCATGTGACAGAGGGAACAAAGGAGGAGCCCGAGGGGATGAAGGGAGAAAGGATAGTGGCTTCCGAGACAGCCACAGAGCCAATGTATGCTGTAGAAACTGACAAGGCAGCACTCACCTAGTCCTCTAGAGCTCTGCCACTGGTGGAGGACAAGAGGTGGGCAAGTCAACCCCCTACTCTCCCTTTCAGTGTTGGGCCTTCCTTTACAGCACTCTGCAACTTCCAAATTCTGAAATGTTTGTTAGAATTCATCAGAGAAGCCATTGAGTCCTGAGCTTTTTGTTGGAAGGTTGTTAATTACTGATTCAATTTTTTTACTGGTAATTTGTCTGTTCATATTTTCTATTTCCTCATGATTCAGTTTTGATAGGTTTTATGTTTCTAGGTATTTATTCATTTCTCCAGACTGTACAATTTTTTGACATATAATTATTCATAGTAGTCTCCTACAATCCTTTGTATTTCTGTGGTATCTGTTGTAATGTCTCCTCTTTCGTATACAATTTTATTTATTTGTCTTCCTTTTCTCTTGGTAATCTAGCTAATAGTTTGTCTATTTTGTTTATGCTTTCAAAAACTAATTCCTAGTGTCATTGATCTTTTCTATTCTCTTTTTGTCTCTAATTTATTTCCACTCTGATCTTTATTTCCTTCCTTCTGTTAATTTTGGTCTTAATTTGTTCTTTCTCTTGTTCCCTAATATGTAAAATTAGGTTTATTTTAGCTCTTTCTTGTTTTTTTGTTTTGTTTTGTTTTGTTTTTTTGGTTTTACAAGCTTTATTTCTCCTTCAATTCAGAGATTTTGATTGGTCTATCACTGATATCTTAAAATTAAGTAGTCACATTCTGTTTTATAATGTTACCAACAAATGAAAAAGAAGATTACTTTTTTTTAAAGATTTTTAGAAGTTTCATGTAATATCTGAAACATTTATATTAACATATTTCCACAAAAATAACCCAAAGAAAGTTTAGTATTAGTTGTTTTTTGTTTGTTTGTTTATTTATACTGCAGGTTTTTATTAGTCATCAATTTTATACACATCAGTATACACATGTCAATCCCAAATGCCCAATTCAACACACCACCATCCCCACCCCACCACAGTTTTCACCCTTGGTGTCCATACGTTTGTTCTTTACATCTGTGTCTCAACTTCTGCTCTGCAAACTGGTTCATCTGTACCATTTTTATAGGTTGCACATACATGCATTAATATACGATATTTGTTTTTCTCCTTCTGACTTACTTTACTCTCTATGACACTCTCTAGATCCATCCAGGTCTCAACAAATGACCCAATTTTGTTCCTTTTTATGGCTGAGTAATATTCCATTGTATATATGTACCACAACTTCTTTATCCATTCCTCTGTCAATGGGCATTTAGGTTGCATCCATGACCTGGCTATTGTAAACAGTGCTGCAATGAACATTGGGGTGCATGTGTCTTTTTGAATTATGGTTTTCTCTGGGTATATGCCCATTAGTGGGATTCCTGGATCATATGGTAATTCTATTTTTAGTTTTTTAAGGAACCTCCATACTGTTCTGCATAGTGGTTGTATCAATTTACATTCCCATCAAGAGTGCAAGAGGGTTCCCTTTTTTCACACCCTCTCCAGCACTTGTGGTTTGTAGATTTTCTGATGATGCCCATTCTAACTGGTATGAGGTGATACCTCATTGTAGTTTTGTTTTGCATTTCTCTAATAATTAGTGATGTTGAGCAGCTTTTTATGTGCTTCTTGGCCATTTGTATGTCTTCTTTGGAGAGATGTCTATATAGGTCTTCTGCCCATTGTTGGATTGTGTTGTTTGTTTCTTTAATATTGAGCTGCATGAGCTGTTTATATATTTTGGAGATTAATCCTTTGTCTGGTGATTCAGTTGCAAATATTTTCTCCCACTATGAAGGTTGTCTTTTCATCTTGTTTATGGTTTCCTTTGTTATGCAAAAGATTTGAAGTTTCATTAGGCCCCATTTGTTTACTTTTGTTTTTATTTCCATTATTCTAGGAGGTGGATCAAAAAAGATCTTGCTGTGATTTATGTCAAAGAGTGTTCTTCCTATGTTTTCCTCTAAGAGTTTTATAATGTCTGATCTTACATTTAGGTCTTTAATCCATTTTGAGTTTATTTTTGTGTATGGTGTTAGGGAGTGTTCTAATTTCATTCTTTTACATGTAGCTGTCCAGTTTTCTCAGCACCACTTATTGAAGAGACTGTCTGTTCTCCATTGTATATATTTGCCTCCTTTGTCATAGATTAGTTGACCATAGGTGCGTGGGTTTATCTCTGGGCTTTCCATCTTGTTGCATTGATATATGTTTCTGTTTTCATGCCAGTACCATATTGTCTTGATTACTGTAGCTTTGTAGTATAGTCTGAAGACAGGGAGTCTGATTCCTCCAGCTCCGTTTCTTTCCCTCAAGACTGCTTTGGCTATTCGGGATTTTTTTTTAAATTCAATATGATTTTATTTAAAAATCTGCAAAGCTGAAGGAGGGATCTGATGTTTTGTTAAAAGAAAACAATTTTCACACTATATATTTTAGCCTTTTTAGTTCTGTGCTGAATAATAACAGAGAAGGAAGTTTCTGTTCAAGATCCTCACTCTAGCACACTCAGCCAGGCGCTTGGGATCTTGTAGCAAGATAACCCTGGTCTGAGCCCACAGTAAATCATCTCCCCCAAGTGGAGCCCCAGTTCTTCCCCAGGCACACATACTTATTTCCACAGGCCCTAAGAATCCTTCATTTTAAAGTTGAAAAGAGTATGAAAGGATTCCTTAACTCATTGCCTGCAATAAACCCAACTACTGGTTAACTCTTGACAATTACAAGTATAAAATACTTGAAATGTATAAGATGCTCCATATTGAATGGAACATCTTAAATGTTAAAAAATTAAGTCAAGTAACATGCTTTCATGTTTTAAAATGTTACTAATAAAACTTACTGAGGCAAGATATGCAGCACTTTTTTGTACTTGGTATTATAAACTCCTACTGACAATGGCTACTTGATGGTCAAAAAAAATAAAAAAGAGAAGAAACCATACATATTGCTTTATAAACAATGCCTGAAGAATGTCATGTTTTGAATTTTTTTACTAAAATTAAGCCTGCAGAAAAAAAAGAGGTCTAAAAAAGCAACACCTATGTTATTTTAAATGATGAGGTAGATTTTTTTCCTATGCGGTAAAGGTAACCAAAAATGCATACAACTCTCAAATCTTCTTTTTTTTTTTTTTTTTTAAATCTTCTTTTTTTTTAAAAAAAAAAGTTCAGGTTATAGTCACTTTCACAAATAAGACATTTATAAACCATGAGGTGGAGAGATCATACTCAGGGAAGCTCCACACTTTGTGTTTACTTGGAGATTCGATAATCAGTCTTGGATCAATTAATTCTCTCCAAAAAATGGTGATCCTCTTCTCCTGTGTCACAGCGTACTCCACTAACTCAGCTCCGTTTTCGTTGTGATAAACCAAATCAAATTTCTCAGGTTCTTTCACAGCAGGTAAAGATGAAAGAATTTCTATATCTACTTGCTGGGTCTCCGGATTATGGCTTAATATTTTTCCTTCCTTGTAGTCAGAAACATCAGGAGAATAATCGGATGTTAGTTCCAAAAGCTTAAATGCAATCTTTTCTCCAACTTGAGGGGCAGCTGCTAAAAGCAGTAAGAGACTGTAGTCCTTCTTGTGTGTCTCTATGGGATTCTGGATAACAGTAGATGAGTTTGTCACTATTTCATTCAACTGCTGTTGCTTCTGATAATCAGCATCTCTATTTAAAACACAGGGAACAGCATGCCCTCATCCTCGACCTCTGCCCCGCATACCCCGACCCCTCGCTCCCTTCCAAGAAAGAAGGTCCTCTCCCCTACTCCAACCTCTTCCCAAAGTGATGGGGAGAGTCACATTGGGAGGAGGACCAAGGGCCTGTCTGCCACCATTTGAGTCCGACTGCTTCCATCCAGCAGCATTTGGAACATGTGAGGATGACCCTGGACAACGTTTTCCTGCAAAGAGACCTACAGTCTTTAAGAAATCTGCAATACACCCCGGGGTACTCTTTGACATCACACATTGGTCATCTGACTCTGAACTTGAGTCTGAACTAGATGATGTTCTGGAGGTCTTGCCCTTGATGGGGTTAGAGGTAAAACCAGTTTTTGCAGCCCCTTTGTTTGCAGTTGTGGTTTTCATAGAGGATCCTTCCTTTGATACTTCAGTCAAGATTTTCTCTGGGGAATGTCTGACCTCCAAGATGACATTGCTGAGACCATCACTGGTTGATTCATGATAAGACCCAGACTCTGAGGAGGAGTCGGGACTCTCTTTTGTACAAATGCCTGGGCCACCTTTTCTTTTGTCTTTCACAAGGCTGTTTCTAGCAGGAGGACCTTTTGGAGGACTGAACTTCAGGATGGTCCACTCTTTCACTGACTGTGCTTTAGAAGACTTGGTAGTCTTTGCCTGCTTTTTATATTCACATTTCTTTTTCTTTGGTGATTTTCTTTCGGTCTCTCCACCATCAGCATCCACTACACCACACGTGGCTTTGTTTTTCCTCTTCTTTTTTTTACTCACACTCTCATCTGTGACAGCTTTTGGTTCTAGATCCAAGGTCTTCTCACTGTTATTGTTCTCATGCCTCTTCCAACGCTTCTTTGAATTTTTGTAATCTAGTTCAGTTTCTTCATCTTCCTCCAACTTAAATGACCGCTTCTTTGCTTTTCTAGGTAATAAAAGAGTACTATCACCATTACTAACTGTTACAGGACTTTCAGCAACTTCTCTCTCTGCTAATTTAACTCTGAGGCAGTCGTTGTCTCATACCAGGTGTGCACTCTTGGAGGGGGGCAAGAGACCCCCCTCCAAGTAGAGGCCCAGGAGGGCCCCAGAACTGAAGCCGAAGCACTGGCAGATGAGACTGATGAGATCCGTGACTACTCGGCATCTGTTCAAGTCGATGAGAAACCAGAAGGATGTGCAGTGCGGGGTGGCTGGCGGCGGGTAATCAAATTGCAGGCATAGCCTAACCGTCTCAGAGGCTGCCATTTTGCTCGATCTTGGGGTCTTTTTTGTCTCCATACAAATTTTGAGATGATTTGTTCTAGTTCCGTAAAAAATGCCATTGGTAACTTGATAGGGATTGCATTGAATCTGTACATTGCTTTGGGTAGTATAGTCATTTTCACAATATTTATTCTACCAATCCAAGAACATGGTATATCTCTCCATCTGTTGGTATCATCTTTAATGTCTTTCATCAGTGTCTTATAGTTTTCTGTATACAGGTCTTTTGTCTCCCTAGGTAGGTTTATGTTTGTTTGTTTTTAATTTTGGCATTTATCACAATGAACTTCCCTCTCATAGCTGCTCTGTGATGTCCCATAGTTTTCGGTGTATTGTGTTTCATCTTCATTTCTCTCAAGATACATTTTAAAAATTTATTTATTTTTTATTTATTTATTTTTGGCTGTGTTGGGTCTTTGTTGCTGCACACAGGCTTTCTCTAGTTGCAGCGAGTGGATGACTACTTTTCATTGTGGTGCACAGGCTTCTTATTGCAATGGCTTCTCTTGCTTTGGAGCATGGGCTCTAGGTGCATGAGCTTCAGTAGTTGTGACACGCAGGCTTAGTATTTGTGGCTCACAGGCTCTAGAGCACAGGCTCAGTAGTTGTGGTGCACAAGCTTAGTTGCTCCACAGCATGTGGAGATCTTTTCATACCAGGGATCGAACTGGTGTCCCCTACATTGGCAGGTGGATTCTTAACCACTGCGTCACCAGGAAAGTCTCTCAAGATATTTTAAATTTCTCTCTTGATTTATTATTTGACACATTTGTTGCTCAGGAGCATATTATTTAATATACACATATATGTAAAATTTCCAGTTCTTCCTATATATCTGGATCTCTGTTTCTTACCCCAGGTTAGAAAGTTTTAGCCATTATTTCTTTGATTAAGCTTTTTGCCCCTTTCTCTCTCTGTGTCTCTTACACTGCATATATTGGTTCCTTTCATGAGTCCTATAAATCCCTTAAACTATCTTCACTATTTTCCCTCATCTACTTATTTACTTCATTTTTTTCTTGTTTCTTTCCCCATTTGAATGGATTCCACTGCCCTGTCTTCAATTTCACTGATATTTCCCTCTGCTTCATCTAGTCTGATGTTTAACCCCTCCATTGAATTTTTCAATTCAGTGATTTCTGTTTAGTTCGTTTTAATATTTTCTATCTCTTTGTTGAAACTCTCACTCTGTTTGTACATTATTTTCCTGATCTTGGTTAGCAACTTTATGACCCTTATTTTGAACTTTCTATCAAGTAAATAAATTATCTCAGTTTCATTGGGACATATTTCTGGAGTTTTGCTGTTCTTTTATTTTTATTTTTTATTAATTTTTATTGGAGTATAGTTGCTTTACAGTGTTGTGTTAGTTTCTACTGTACAGCAAAGTGGATCAGCTATACATATACATAAATCACCTCTTTTTTGGATCTCCTTCCCATTTAGGTCACCACAGAGCACTGAGTAGAGTTCCCTGTGCTACACAGTAGGTTCTCATTAGCTACCTATTTAATACATATATCAATAGTGTATATATGTCAATCCCAATCTCCCAGTTCATCACATCCCCCCTTTCGCCTTTGGTATTGATACATTTGTTCTCTACATCTGTGTCTCTATTTCTGTTTTGCAGATAAGATCATCTATACCATTTTTCTAGATTCCACATATATGAGTTAATACATGATATTTGTTTTTCTCTTTCTGACTTACTTCACTCTGTATGACAGTCTCTAGGTCCATCCACGTCTCCACAAATGACCCAATTTCATTCCTTTTTATGGCTGAGTAACATTCTATTGTATATATATATACCACATCTTCTTTATCTATTCTTCTGTTGATGGACATTTAGGTTGCTTCCATGTCCAGGCTATTGTAAATAGTGCTGCAATGAATATTTGGGGTGCATGTGTCTTTTTGAATTATGGCTTTCTCAGGGTATATGCCCAGTATTAGGATTGCTGGGTCATACAGTAGTTCTATTTTTAGATTTTAAGGAACTTCCAGACTGGTCTCCATAGCAGTCATATCAATGAAAGAATTCAAAGACGACAGAAACAGATGGAGAGATGTACCATGCTCCTGGATTGCAAGAATTAATATTGTGAAAATGACTATACTACCTAAAGTAATCTACAAACTCAATGCAATCCCTAACAAATTACCAATGGCATTTTTCACAGAACTAGAACAAAATATTTTACAATTTGGAAACACAAAAGACCCCGAATAGCAAAAGCAATCTTGAGAAAGAATAACCAAGCTGGAGGAATCAGGTTCCCTGACTTCACACTATACTACAAAGCTATAGTAATTAAGACAGTATGGTACTTGCACAAAAACAGAAATATAGATCAATGGAACAAGATAGAAAGTCCCGAGATTAACCATCACACCTATGGTCACCTAATCTATGACAAAGGAGGCAAGAATATACAATGAATAAAGACAGCTTCTTCAATAAGTGGTGCTGGGAAAACTGGACAGCTACATGTAAAAGAATGAAATTGGAACACTCCCTAACACCATACACGAAAATAAACTCAAAATGAATTACTGACATAAATGTAAGGCCAGACACTATAAAACTCTTAGAGGAAAACATGGGAAGAAAACTCTTTGACATAAATCGCAGCAAGATCTTTTTTGACTCACCTCCTAGAGTAATGAAAATAAGAACAAAAATAAACAAATGGAACCTAATGAAACTTAAAAGCTTTTGTACAAGGGAAACCATAAACAAGATGAAAAGAAAACCCTCAGAGTGGGAGAAAATATTTGCAAATGAAGCAACTGACAAAGGATTAATCTCCAAAATATAATAACAGCTCACGCAGCTCAATATCAAAAAAACATACAACCCAATTCAAAAATGGGCACAAGACCTAAATAGACATTTCTCCAAAGAAGACATACAGATGGTCAAAAGGCACATGAAAATATCCTCAACATCACTAATCATTAGAGAAATGCAAATCAAAACTACAATGAGGTATGACCTCACCTCACACCTGTCAGAATAGCCATCATCAAAAAATATACAAACAAGGCTTCTCTGGTGGCGCAGTGGTTAAGAGTCCGCCTGCTGATGCAGGGCACACGGGTTCATGCCCCGATCTGGGAAGATCCCACATGCCACGGAGCGGCTGGGCCCATGAGCCATGGCCACTGAGCCTGCATGAACGGAGCCTGTGCTCCACAATGGGAGAGGTCACAACAGTGAGAGGCCCATGTACCACACACACACACACACACACACACACACACACACACACAAAAAAAAAAAAAAATATATATATATATATATATATATATATATACACACACAAACAATATATTCTGGAAAGGGTGTAGAGAAAAAGGTACTCTCTTGCACTGTTGGTGGGATTGTTCTTTTATTTGGAGCATATTCTATTTCTTTATTTTTACTCTGTGTGTTGATTTCTTTTCATTAGGTAAAACAGCCACCTCTCCCAGTCTTGAGTGGTCTTGTGTAGGAGACGGACCTCCTCAATCAGCCTACCAAGCTCCTGACTGTCTCTCAGACCTTTGATTGTTCAAGCCATCTTCTTTGTTCTTAGTGGTTACCAGTAGTTGAGCGTGGGCCGAGACCTGCTAGTGTTCCAAAGAGGAGCATCACATTCAACACCTATATATACATTGATTGAAAGTTGGATCCTCAGGCAACAGCTGGGAAAGTGTGTGGTTAAGCCCCTTCCAGGGAGAAATGGAGAGATGGACATCTTTGCTTATTGTTTGTATGCTAGACCGGGAAATACATCCATGGGGGAGGTGCTTCTGCACCCATGAAGAAATGCATCTTTTTTGCTACAGTCCTGTGGGACTCATGAGTCCAAGCTCCATTGTCTATCTGAGCCAGATGATCCGAGGGCCAGTCCCTCAGGCAGCAGTCACAAAAATTGGGACACCATATGTGTCAGTTACTTTCAGGGGGATACTGGCAACTTGGAAGGGGTTAGAGGGAGATGGTGAGAGAAATGTCCATCAGCTTCCCCTGTCTCTGGGGAGGATCAATGCCAGCCTCTAGGTGTGCGCTAAATTAGAAGCCTGACTCTCAGGCAGCAGTCTTTAGAGTGTGAAGGTGGACCCCTTTCAAGAAAAGACTGGGAGATGGTCATTTATGCCTGCTCCCTCTGTGCAGACCTCAGAGGGGAAATAGCTAACAGAGCCAGGTAATCCAGGGATTTGTCCTCAGGCAGCAGAGCAAAAGCAGGGTGCAGACATGCATACAAGCTTCTTTCTGGAAGATACTGGTGACTTAGAGTCAGCTACGTAGAGATGGCCTGGTGACTGCCAATTTCCCTGGTTTCTGGGGAGGACTGCAGTTAGTACCTAGATGTGTGCTAAATTAGAAATCTGGCTTTCAGGCAGCAGCTTTCAAAGTATGCAGATGGACACTTTTCAAGGAAAGATTGGGAAAGGGGAATTTCTACTTACTCCCTCTACACTGCACCCTGAGGAGATAGCCATGGTGAGTGCTTGCCACCCATTAACAACTACTGTTATAGTCTTGTGAGTTTCCTGAATACAAGCTTCACTGACTTTCAGAGGTAGGTGTTTTGGGGGCTCATCCTTTAAGCAGGAGTCTTGAAATTGGGACACTAGATGTGTGGTACATACCCTTTTCTACTCAGGGAGAAGCTAGGAGTTGGAGCTCCCTTTGGATTGTATGGAACCATGCCAGGGTGAGGTTTATGTTGAGAGTGTTCCTCAATCTTTCCTACCCATTTTGATGTGAGTTTTTCTTTTGATGTGGGTTTTTCTGGTTTGCTTGTTGTGTAGTAGTTGCTCAGTTCACTTCAGGATTTCTTTCAGAGGTAATTGTTTTGCTTAGCTCTACAGTCACTATGGCCATGGAGAAGGGAGTTCAGGAGCCTCCTATGTTGCCATCTTGGTCTACTCCTCTCCTGTAGCCTTCTTTGATTTAAATTCAATTTTGTTTAATACTTGTTTAGCACTCCCTTTTCTATTTTCCTTACTATTTGCATGGAATACCTTTCTCTGTCATTTCACTTTCAATCTATTTGTGTCTTTGGAACTACAGTGAGTATTTTGGAGACAACATAGAGTTGGTTTATTTATTTATTTTTTTAATCCATTTTGTCAATCTCCAACTTTTGACTGGAAAGTTTAATTCATTTACCTGCAAAGTATTTACTCAAAAGTAGAGACTTCGGTAATTTTGCTATTTGTTTTGTATGTGCCTTATAATTTTTTGTCCCTCATTTTCTGCATTATTGTCTTTTGTTGTTAGTTGACTTTTTTGTAGTGAAACATTTACATTTCCTTCCCATTTCCCTTTTGTGTATTCTGTAGCTGTTTTCTTTTTGGTTGCCACGGTGATAACATTTAACATCCTTAAGTTATAAAACTTAATTTTTTAGCAGCTTAACTTTCATAACATACAAAAACACTGCTTCTACCTATATAGCTCCATCTTCACTCCATTTCAGTTTTTAATGACACAAAATTATGTCTTCATACACTGTCCAAAATGTAGACTAGTAATTATTTTTATGCATTAGTCTCTTAAATCAAGTAGAAAACAAAAAGAGGGAATTTTAAATCAAAGTACAATAATTGTAGTTTTTATAATTTTCTATTTATTTACCTTTACCAGATTTCTTCATGTATTCATATATCTAGTCTCCTGCTATTTCAACTGTAAGGACTCCCTTTAGCAACTTTTGCAGGGTTGGTCTGGCGATAATGAACTCCCTCATCTTTTGTTTATCTGAAATGTTTTAATTGTTGCCTCATTTTTGAAGGACAATTCTGCCAGATCAAAGATTCTTGGTTGACAGTCTTTTACCCTTCAGTTATTATATCTCTCATTTCTAAAATTACTGTTTACTTCTTCTTTATAACTTCTGTTTCTTTCCTGACACTTTCAACTTTTTATTTGAGCATATTTGTAATTGCTTGTTGATGCATTTTTTTTGATGGCTGTTTTAAAATATTTGTCAGATAATTCTAACATCTCTTTCATCTCAGGGTTCACATGTTTTGTTCCTTTTTCCATTTAAGCTGAGGTTTTTGTTATACTGCGTGATTTTCAAATAAAGCTTGAATATTTGTGGTATCATGTTATGAGATTCTGGATCTTATTTTAACTTTCCATTTTCACTAGGTTTTTAGGCATTGCTCCAATTGAAGAATAGCAGGGGAGCTAGCTATTGGAAGTAGAAGTCCAGTTTCCTTACCTGGTCTCCACTGACAGCCAAAAGGGGAAGGATCTCCCTGTTTTAGCTGGGCTGGGGTTGGTATTCTGGCTACCCATATGGGCTCCACTGATATATCTCCCTATGTGAAAGGCAGAAGTGTCTTGTTACTTCTCCCCACTTGGCTTCTACTGACACCACAAGTGAGAGGGTGGCCTTGTTAATTTTGAGCCAGTGTAAACATCCTGACTCTCTAGTAAGACTTCTCTGACACCACTCTAGTAGGGAGCTGTAGGAGTGCCTTTTTTCTGCATCTATTGGCATTTCTGAGTTCTAGCCTTCTTAAACTCCAAATCTTGGATATAAGAGGCAAAAAGAAATCCAAGAACTGACCACCATGTCTTTCTTTAGGTTTTAAGATCCCCAGCTAGTCTTTCTACTTCTCTCCATTTTTTAAACATTACTTATGTTTGTTTTATATAATATCTATAGTATATTTGTGCTTACCAAAAGGACAAAGGTAAAGTATGTCTAGTGTATCTTCCTAGAAGCATTTTTAAAATCTATTGAGATTTTCATATGTTATTTTTCCTTTTATTCTATTAATCTGGTAAATGACATTTATTGATTTTTTTAAGTGTTAAACTATTTGACATTGCTTGAATAAACTCTAAGTAGTTTTATATTAGTATCATTTTAATATATTTTATATTCAATATTCTAATATTTTGTTATAGATGTTTTATTCTCTATTCTAGGCATACATTTCTTGTTTTTTGAAAATCTCCTTGGCATGTTTTGGTACCTGGGATATTTTGACCTCTTAAAAATTAGTAAAAAATGCTCTCTCTTTTTTAATATTTTGTGGAGGAATTTATATATGAATACTGTAATTTTGTTCTTAAAAATTAAAATAATTTTATGATTTAGCCTCTGGATTTGAAATTTACTGTGTAAGAAAGTTTGTAATAATGGAAATAATTACTTTTAGTAAATATGGGGCTTTTGAGATTCTCTGTATTTTTATCAGCTTTAGTAAGTTTTATTTTTTTAATTGTTCATAATCTTATTGAAATTTGTAGCGCTTGTGGTTATGTCTCATTTCCTTTATTATATTTGTACAATAATTTGTAACTCTTTTAAAGAATATTTATGACTTTTAATTTTATATGCTTTGTGTTAGTGTTCTTTTGCTGTCTGTTATGTACTGAGTGTTTGATTCCCTGCCCCAAATTCATATGTTGAAGTATTAACCCGCAATATGCCTGAGTTTGGAGATGGGGTTTCTAAGGAAGTAATTAAGATTAAATGAGATCATAAGAGTAAGGCCCTGATAAAATAGGATAAGTGCCCTTGTAAGAAGAGGCACCAGAGAGCTTGCTCTCTCTCTCACAAGCACAAAGAGGTCATGTGAGCACAAAATGAGAAGGCAGCTATCTAGAAGCAAGAAAATGCCCTCACAAGAGATGAAAACCTGCTGGACCTTGATCTTGGACTTTCTAGCCTTCAGAACTGTGAGAAAAATAATTTCTTTTGTTTAAGCCATGCAGTCTGTGATATTTTGTTACAGTAGCCTGGAGAGACTAAGACACTGTCATAAAATTAATACAAAGATAGCAGCTTACAAAAAGCATAAATTTATTATTTCACATTTCTTTAGATCTGAAGTCTGAAGTCTGGGTGGATTTTACTGGGTTTTTTTTCTTTTTTTTTACTTCTTATCTCACATGGCTAAAATCAGGGATAAAGGATCCTCGTCATATACCAGTAGCAATAAAAAAAAAACAAAAAAAATCCTCATATATATCTTAGTGTCAAGAGGGTATTACACTGTAAAAAATACCTGAATAAGTGAGAACAGCTTGGTAATTAGGATTTGAGCAGGGGCTGGATGATTTTTAAGGACTATATTAAAAAATGTCTAAATTCCTTTGAACAGATTGTTTGTCAGACTGTTTTTCAAGTTGGTCTTACTATTATACATTCCTACTAGAAATATATGAGGATTTTAATTGGACCTCTATGATTTTCATGATATATTTAAAGTATGGCTCCATAGTTTCTGTAACCTGCTGGATCTCATTGGCTCCTTCACTTTAAGGCTTTGCTTAGAAGGGAGATTTTGTTGGTTAGTTTTAATTGTTCACATGGCCCTCCTGCTCCATTACCTAACTGCAGTTTCCTTGCAGTCACTTCTGAATTTCCTATGTAATGAAGTTTCTATGTATGGGAAAAATTAAAAAACAAACAAAAAAGAACTCCAAATTTAAAAAAACACACAAACAATAAACTTTGTAAACACTAATCACATATCAATTCTATACAGGGAAGCTAGGTTATGTTTCTGATATGTAATAATTGGGTACTATAGAAAGACCAATGAAATATACATTAAAGTATATATCTGAAAAAAGTTTTATTATCCATGTGACAACAAACATGCAACATTTATGATACCTTTTTATTTTCTTTATTTTTTTATTTTTATTTTTTTATATTTATTGGAGTTTAATTGCTTTAAAATGGTGTGTTAGTTTCTGCTTTATAAAAAAGTGTATCAGTTATACATATATATATACATATGTTCCCATATCTACGCCCTCTTGCGTCTCCCTCCCTCCCGCACACCCTATCCCACACATCCAGGTGGTCACAAAGCACTGAGCTGATCTCCCTGTGCTATGCGGCTGCTTCCCACTAGCTATCTATTTTACGTTTCGTAGTGTATATATGCCCATGACACTCTCTCACGTTGTGACAGCTTACCCTTCCCCCTCCCCATATCCTCAAGTCCATTCTCTAATAGGTCTGTGTCTTTATTCCAGTCTCGTCCCTAGGTTCTTCATAACATTTCTTTTTTTCTGAGATTCCAAATATATGAGTTAACATACAGTATTTGTCTTTCTCTTTCTGACTTACTTCACTCTGTATGACAGAATCTAGTTCCATCCACCTCACTACAAATAACTCCATTTTGTTTCTTTATATGGCTGAGTAATATTCCATTGTATATATGTGCCACATCTTCTTTATCCATTCATCCAATGATTGACACTCAGGTTGTTGCCATCTCCTGGCTATGGTAAATAGAGCTGCAATAAACATTTTGGTACATGACTCTTTTTGAATTATGGTTTTCTCAGGGTATATGCCCAGTAGTGGGATTGCTGGGTCATATGGTAGTTCTATTTGTAATTTTTTAAGGAACCTCCAAACTGTTCTCCATAGTGGCTGTACCATTTCACACTGCCACCAGCAGTGCAAGAGTGTTCCCTTTTCTCCACAGTCTCTCCAGCATTTGTTTCTAGATTTCTTGATGATGACCATTCTGACCGGTGTGAGATGATATCTCAT
>RJWK010002981.1:0-21307 GCA_004363435.1 Platanista minor
CTCAGAAGTTCCACAATGTGTCATCTGTAAGCTGGAGACAGAGGAAAGTCCATGACATAATTCATTCTGAGTTGAAAGACCTAAGAATTGGGGAAGCTAATGATGTAAATCCCAGTCTGAAAAGGAGAGAAGATGAGATGAGATGTCCTAAGTCAAGCAGGTAGGCAGGAAGCGAAAGGGGCAAATTACTCCTTCCTCCACCTTTTGTTCTATTTAGGCCTCAATGGATTAAATGATGCTCACCCATTTTGAGGAGGACAGTCTACTATACTGAGCCTACTGATTCAAATGCTAATTTCATCTGGAGACACCCTCACAGACACACTCAGAAATAATTCTTACTCTGGGCACCCTATGGTTAGTCAATTTGACACACAAAGTTAATCATACATTTCCTTTGGTAGGAATAATGCTAAAAATACCTGTTGTAAAAGTGGAATCATTTTCCTTATGGAATTGATTGAGTTGCCTATTAACTTAAAAATATTTTGTATCAGTTTCCTATTGCTGCTGTAACAAATTACTAAAATCTTAGTGGCTTAAAACACATACATTCAGTATTTCACAGTTCTGGGTTGGAAGTGTGACACAGATGTCATTGGGCTAAAATCAAGCTGTTGGCACAACTGCATTCCGTTCTGGTGGCTCTAGGGGACAATCTTTCTTGGATTTTCCAGCTTGTAGAAAGTATCCATGTTTCTTAGCCTGTGGCCCCTTCTTCCATCTTCAAAGCCAGCAACATTGCATCTCTCTGGCCATTCTTCTATACTCACATATCTCTTTCTGACTCTAAATCCAGTCGAGAAAATTTCTCCTATTTTTAACACCCATGTGATTAGATTGAGCCCACCTAGGTAATGTAGGCTAATTTCACCATATGAAGATCCTTAACGTTAATCACATCTGCAAAGTCCCTTTTGCCATGTAAGGTAACATATTCACAGGTTCTAGGGATGAGGACATGGACATATGTTGGGAGTCATTATTCCACCCACCACAGACCTCATAGGACACCTACGTTTGAGGAATGTTTTGGGATACGGGTGAGTACAGAAATGCTTCTTTTTCCATAACAGAGTGCCTTTGTCCTGCAAAGAAATCAGACAAATGTTCATACTGCAAATGCCAGGGGTTGCAAAGAACTTACTGCTTAGAGGAAAAGGACTGAAGGTTTTATTTATAAACATGATGCTTCATTTGGCCTAAAAACGTTGAACTGAGATTCTGTTCTTGCTCTGAGGATTTGACAGAGAAATAACTGTTTTAATGTAAACCAGTGTGCTTCTTACTTCAGTTACAGAGTCTGCCCCCTCATTCTTTCTACTAGGGTTATGGCATTTGAATTGATATTATTTGAAGTTTATGGACATTTGGACAGTGGGGGATTGAAATCTGAAGATTTTGGAGCTGGACATTATCTATTATTGGAAATAAATGACTTCTGACTGTATTTGTTTTTTAAAAAGAAGGCAAGGGGGCTTCCCTGGTGGCGCAGTGGTTGAGAGTCCGCCTGCCGATTGATTCAGGGGACACGCGTTCGTGCCCCGATCCGGGAAGATCCCACATGCCGCGGAGCGGCTGGGCCCGTGAGCCATGGCCGCTGAGCCTGCGCATCCGGAGCCTGTGCTCCGCAACGGGAGAGAGGCCACAACAGTGAGAGGCCCGCGTACCGCAAAAAAAAAAAAAAAAAAAAAAAAAAAGAAGGCAAGGTCAGATTCTCTGACTGCAGTATTACCGATATGTATTAATGATGATCCTAAGATAAACCAAATATACCAGACTCTGAGCAAGATTGCTAGAATTTAATTAAGACCCAGGAAGGGGTTCAGTTGATATATTTACACATTCTATATGTCAGTTATTTTCAGAGGAACATTAATAATCTGAGGAGAGTGTGACCTATGTTTGTCCGAGTATGTAAATAATAAATTCCTTTTGCCAAAAGTTAAAACTGTTTATAACCTGTGGCGAATTTCATAGTAACTAATGTTATCCTGTCATTTCTCTGTATCTTATGTAAACATCGCTGGAAGAGGATTATCTGCAAGCGGAAACTAGTTAGCGTTAAAAATAAGATGTACTCATCAAGCTTTCAACAGAGATACCACTTTCTAAATTGACATGTCATCAGAAGCCTTCATGACTGCAAAGATACCATAATGAGAAAAAGGGGCACACACCCTGGTGATCCAAGTGTTCTTGCTTTCTACACAAATCTCTCCTGACAAGTGGAATGAATTCCCATGCGTGCTCCAAGGGTGTGTGTGTGTGTGTGTGTGTGTGTGTGTGTGTGTGTGTGTGTTGCAAGTCTCCTTCTGCCAATGAACAGGCAATTTAACTATAAATCACTGCAAGTGTTCTTTTGTATTCCTGAATATTTAGGCAGTGGAACTAGCTGTTGATGTGGTTATCCACCTATGATACTAGTTAATATAGAGGCAGTGATTTCTCTCTGTGAACATAAAAAGCAGGAGTTGAAAGGTCCCAGATGTGTTTGCTGCCTACTGACATCCTGAGTTTCCTGGATCTCTGCTTCCTAAGTTTGGGCAGTGTGTGTGTGTGTGTGTGTGTGAAAAGTCATGTGGTGTAGTGGTTAAGAGTGAGGTCCCGGAATAAAAGGCCTCGTTTTAAATCCTGACCCTGCCACTTTCCACTTGTGTAATGTTGGAAAAATCATGTAACTTTTAAGGACCTCAGTTTCTTCATCTATAAAAATCAGGACAAAATGGTGCCTATCTCCTAGAACTATTGAGAGAATGACATCATTTGACATACGTGAAGTGCTTAGAACAATACTTGATACAAGCTGAGCATTGAGTGGTACCATATTACTGTTCTTGTTTGAGGTCATTTTGCAGGTGAAACATTTTGATAAAAAGTTGTGCAAATAACCTTTTAGTAAACTGAATTCTTTCCAGAAGTACGTTTAGGAGAGCTGGGTACTTGAAAGAAGGTAGATTGAGTGCCTTGAATAGTGAAGAAGACCCTCACTCTCAGGATATTAATACTTCTCACTCTTTCAGAGGGTGAGGCCAGAACTATATTTCCACAATATTTGATCAGTGGGCTATGTAATCATAGGAACAAGCCTCATCCCTAATGCTTTTCTTTAAACAAATTATATAGGGTGGGACTAGGGTAAGGCACTAGATTTAGGCACCAAAACCCCCAATAAATAATATTTTAATACAATATTAAAAAAATCACAATTAATGAAAAAATCCATGATGAACACAATATCAAAATTTTAAATAAAGACAGGATCAACATTGCTGGTTTTCTCTTTTGGCTCAGCCTCCAATATGGCGTGTCATGGCACTGAGTAATACACTGATACCATCCATAAGAAAAATCCAAATTATTCTGAAATATATATATAACAACAGTGTTTAGCATTAACCATATTACGGCATTGTTGTGGCTTTGGGCAAGGAACTATGGTAAGTGTTTTAAACGAAATGACTCACTTCACCCAAATACTCCTATTTGCACATCATTAAAGTAAAATTAAGTGACTTGTGCCAAGCTAGTTCTTGGTGGAGTTGAGATTCAAGCCAGGTGGTTTGACTATAAACACTTATGGTCCCATTCTCTAAACTCCACCAGTGACCCTTAAAGTGTGATTCAGGGACTACTCACAAACTAATTACTTGCAGGTGCCTGCTAAAGGTGCAGACTTCTAGGCACAATCCCAGATCTACTAAATGTGTCACTCATGGTGAAACGTGGAAATCTGCATTCAGCAAGCTCCTTCTTCCCCTCACTCTAGTTCACTTTTTCCCACCTTTCTCCCTGGACTTAACCACTCTTGAGTGTTTACATATTCTCTTTACCTTTATTGCTATACTAACCCTTGATAGATTTCTATTTGTATGTTCTTACTTGAGGGGAGAAAGTCTATAAATATAATGCCTCGTGGTTATCTTTGATTCCAAGAGAAATCAGTGTTATCACCATACCTCAATGCACTTTTACTTTACAATTGTCATTTATGTATTCTTTCCTATTAAAACACTAATTTTGGGCAAATAAAAAAGTTTTTTCTTTCTCAAGAGTAGTACTGTGACCACTTATAATTAACATAATTAGTTACATGATTGAAGTCAAATCTATCATCTTTCTATTTGTTTTTCTGTAGGAATTATAGAAAACAGTTCCTACCTTCTCTATTCTTTGTTCCGTTTTTCCTACTTTCCTTTGGATTAATTAAATAAGTTTTATGATTCCATTTTATTTCCACTATTGACTTATTGGCTATACTTTTTTAAGTGGTTGTTCCTAGGGTTTATAATACACATCTTTAATTTGTAACAGTCTTCCTTCAAACAATATCGTATAACTACACATCTATTTAAGAACTTTATTCTAGTACACTTCCATCTCCCTATACTTTATGTTATTATCATAATTTTACTTCTCCATATGTTATAAAGTCCATACTATTTTATTATTAATTTTATTTTAAACAGTGAATTCTCTTTCAAAGATATTTTTAAGATGCAAAAAAATTTTTTTATGTTTACTCACATATTACCATTTCTGGTGTTCTTCATGTTTTTGTGCAGATTCAAATCTCTTTCAGGTATCATTTTCCTTCTGCCTGAAGAAATTCTAATGATAAATTCTTAAATATCTTGTTTGTGTAAAAAAGTCTCTAATTAACCTTCCTTTTTGAAATATATTTTTGCTGGGTGTAGAATTCTTAATTGAAAGTGTTTGTTTTAATACTTCAAAAATGTCATTTCATTGTCTTCTTTCTTGCATGGTTTCTCAAAGGAAGTCTGCTGTCATTAATACTTTCAATCTTCTATATGTAATGTCTTTTTCACTGAATGTTTTTAAGATTTTCTCTTTATTACTGGTTTTCAGCCATTTTAATATGTGAATTGGACTGATTTTCTTCATGATTATTTTGCTTGGGTTGTGTTGAGTTTCTGTGATCTGTGGGTTAACAGTTTTTATTAAACTTGGAAAATTTTTGCCATAATTTAAAAAAATATTTCTCTTTCTTTTTCTTGCATGTTTTTTCGCTTGATATTGTCTCACATTTCTTAAGCTTTGTTCATATTTTAGTCTTTTTTCTCTCTGTTTTATTTTGGATATTTTTCAATTGCTGTGTCTTTAAGTTCAATAATCTTTTTTTCTTCTTCTTCATTATCCAACCTATTGTCAGTCCCATCCAGTGCATCTTTATGTTAGAGAGTCTTTGATTTGGTTCTTTTTTGCATATTCCATTTCTATTCTCATCATGCTCATGTTTTTTCTTGAACATATTGAGCATCTTTATAGCAACTCTTGTAATATCCTTGTCTATTAATTCTGTCATCTTTTCATTTCTGGATCTATTTTTTTTTCTTTCTTTTTTTTTTTTGGCGATACACGGGCCTCTCACTGCTGTGTCCTCTCCCGTTTCGGAGCACAGGCTCCTGACGTGCAGGCTCAGCAGCCATGGCTCACGGGCCCAGCCGCTCCGCTGCATGTGGGATCTTCCCAGACCGGGACACGAACCCGCGTCCCCTGCATCGGCAGGCAGACTCTCAACCACTGTGCCACCAGGGAAGCCCCAGGATCTATTTTTATTGATTGAATTTTGTCCTAAAAATGGTTCATATTTCCCCTCTTATTTGCATGCCTGGTAATTTTTTAACTTAAGTATGGTTAACTTACAATATTATTTTAGTTTCAGGTGTACAACTTACTGATTCAAGATTTTTATAGATTACACTCCATTTAAAGTTATGACAAAGTAATGGCCATAATTCCTGTGCTGTACAATATATTCCTGTTGCTATTTATTTTATACATAGTAGTTTGTGTCCCTTAATCTCATATCCCTATCTCACCCCTCCCCCATTCCTTATCCCACTGGTAACCACTAGTTTGTTCTCTATATATGGGAAGTCTGTTTCTGTTTTGTTATATGCGTTCATTTGTTTCATTTTTTAGATTCCACATATAAGTTATAGCAGGGTATTTGTCTTTTTCTGTCTGACTTATTTCACTAAGCATAATACTCTCTAGGTCCACCACTTTGTTGCAAATGGCAGAATTTCACTTTCTTATGGCTGAGTAATATTCCATTATATATATATATATATATATATATATATATATATATATACATATATATATATACCACATCTTCTTTATCCATTCATATGTTTATGGGCACTTAGGTTGCTTCAATATCTTGGCTATTGTAAATAATGCTGCTATGAACGTTGGGTTCATGTTTCCTTTCAAATTACTATTTTCATTTTCTTTAGATATATACCCAGTACTGGAATTGGTAGTTCTATTTTCTGAGGAACTTCCATAATGTTTTCCATAGTGGCTGCACCAAGGTACAATGCCACCAACAATGTACTAGGGTTTCCTTTTCTCCACATCCTTGCCAACATTTGTTATTTGTAGACTTGTTTTTCACACCTTTATTGGAGAATAAATGCTTTACAATGTTGTGTTTGTCTCTGCTGTACAACAAAGTGAATCAACTATATGTATATATATATATCCCCATATCCTCTCCCTCTTGAGCTACCCTTCCATCCTCCCTATCCCACCCCTGTAGGTCATCACAAAGCACCAAGCTGATCTCCCTGTGCTGTGCAGCAGCTTCCCACTAGCCATCCATTTTACATTTCGTAGTGTGTATATGTCAATGCTATTCTGTCACTTCATCCCAGCTTCGCCTTCCCCCTGTGCCCTCAAGTCCATTTTCCACATCTGCATCTTTATTCCTTCCCTGCCACTAGGTTCATCAGTACTGCTTTTTTAAGTTCCATATATATGTGTTAGCATACGGTATTTGTTTTTCTCTTTCTGACTTACTTCACTCTGTATGACACTCTAGGTCCATCCACCTCACTACAAATAACTCAATTTCGTTTCTTTTTATGGCTGAGCAATATTCCATTGTATATATGTGCCATATCTTCTTTACCCATTCATCTGTTGATGGATACTTAGGTTGCTTCCATGTCCTGGCTATTGTAAGTAGAGCTGCAGTGAACATTGTGGTATGTGAATCTTTTTGAAATATGGTTTTCTCAGGGTATATGCCCAGTAGTGGGATTGTTGGGTCGTATGGTAGTTCTATTTTTCATTTTTTAAGGAACTTCCACACTATTCTCCACAGTGGCTGTATCAATTTACATTCCCAACCAGAGTGCAAGAGGATTCCCTTTTCCCCACACCCTCTCCAGCATTTATTGTTTGTAGATTTTTTGATGATGGCTATTCTAACCGGTGTGAGGTGATACCTCATTGTGACTTATTTATTTATTTAAAATATTTATTTATTCATTTATTTATTTTTTGGCTGCATTGGATCTTCGTTGCTGTGTTCAGGCTTTCTCTAGTTGCAGCAAGCAGGGGCTACTCTTAGTTGTGGTGTGCAGGCTTCTCAGTGCAGTGGCTTCTCTTGCTGCGGTACACAGGCTCTAAGCATGAGGCTTCAGTAGTTGTGGCACGCGGGCTCAGTAGTTGTAGCTTGTGGGCTCTAGAGAGCAGGCTGAGTAGTTGTGGCGCATGGGCTTAATTGCTCCGCGGCATGTGGGATCTTCTTGGACCGGGGCTTGAACCCGTGTCCCCTGCATTGGCAGGAGGATTCTTAACCACTGTGCCACCAGGGATGCCCCTGTGGTTTTGATTTGCATTTATCTAATGATTAATGATGTTGAGCATCTTTTCATGTATTTGTTGGCCATCTGTATGTCTTCTTTGGAGAAATGTGTATTTAAGTCTTCCACCCATTTTGGGTAGGGATGTTTGTTTTTGTGATATTGGGCTGCATGAGCTGCTTGGATATTTTGGAGATTAATCTTTTGTCTGTTGCTTCATTTGCAAATATTTTCTCCCATTCTGAGGGCTGTCTTTTCGTCTTGTTTATGGTTTCCTTTGCTGTGCAAAAGATTTTAAGTTTCATATATCCTATTTGTTTAGTTTTGTTTTTATTTCCATTTCTCTAAGAGGTGGGTCAAAAGGGATCTTGCTGTAATTTATGTCATAGAGTGTTCTGCCTATGTTTTCTTCTAAGAGTTTGATAGGGTCTGGCCTTACATTTAGGTCTTTAATCCATTTTGACTTTATTTTTGTGTATGGTGTTAGGAAGTGTTCTAATTTCATTCTTTTACATGCAGCTGTCCACTTTTCCCAGCACCACTTATTGAAGAGCCTGTCTTTTCTCCATTGTATGTTTTTGCCTCCTTTGTCAAAGATAAGGTGACCATATGTGGGTGGGTTTATCTCTGGGGCTTCTATCCTGTTCCATTGATCTATATTTCTGTTTTTTGCCAGTAACATACTGTCTTGATTACTGTAGCTTTGTAGTATAGTCTGAAGTCAGGGAGCCTGATTCCTCCAGCTCCGTTTTCCTTTCTCAAGATTTCTTTGGCTATTCAGGGTCTTTTGTGTTTCCATACATGTTGTGAAATTTTTTGTTCTAGTTCTGTGAAAAATGCCATTGGTAGTTTGGTAGAGATTGCATTGAATCTGTAGATTGCTTTGGGTAGTAGAGTCATTTTCACAATGTTGATTCTTCCAATCCAAGAACATGGTATATCTCTCCATCTGTTTCTATCATCTTATAATTTCTTCATCAGTCTTATAGTTTTCTGCATACAGGTCTTTTGTCTCCCTTGGTAGGTTTATTCCTAGGTATTTTATTCTTTCTGTTGCAGTGGTAAATGGGAGTGTTTCCTTCATTTCTCTTTCAGATTTTTCATCATTAGTATATAGGAATGCAAGAGATTTCTTTGCAATAATTTTGTATTCCGCTATTTTACCACATTCATTAATTAGCTGTAGTAGTTTTCTGGTGGTATCTTTAGGATTCTCTATGTATAGTATCATGTCACCTGCAATCAGTGACAGTTTTATTTCTTCTTTTCCAGTTAGTATTCCTTTTATTTCTTTTTCTTCCCTGGTTACCATGGATAGCACTTCCAAAACTATGTTGAATAATAGTGGTGAGAGAGGACAACCTTGTCTTGTTCCTAATCTTAGAGGAAATGCTTTCAGTTTTTCACCATTGAGAATGATGTTTGCTGTGGGTTTGTCATATATGGCCTTTATTATGTTGAGGTAGGTTCTATCTATGCCCACTTTCTGGAGAGTTTTTAACATAAATGGGTGTTGAATTGTGTCAAAGCTTTTTCTGCATCTATTGAGATGATCATATGGTTTTTATTCTTCAGTTTGTTAATATGGTGTATCACATTGATTGTTTTGTGTATATTGAAGAATGCTTGCATTCCTGGGATAAATCCCACTTGATCATGGTGTATGATCCTCTTACTGTGCTGTTGGATTCTGTTTTCTAGTATTTTGTTGAGGCTTTTTGTGTCTATGTTCATCAGTGATATTGGTCTATAATTTTCGTTTTTTGTGATGTCTTTGTCTGGTTTTGGTATCAGGATGATAGTGGCCTTTTAGAATGAGTTTGGGAGTGTTCCTCCCTCCACAATTTTTTGGAAGAGTTTGAGAAGGATAGGTGTTAACTCTTCTCTAGACGTTTGATAAAATTAGCCTATGAAGCCATCTGGTCCTGGACTTTTGTGTGTTGGAAGATTTTTAGTTACAGTTCCAATTTCATTACCTGTGATTGGTCTGTTTATATATCCTAATTCTTTTTGGTTCAGTCTTGGAAGGTTGGACTTTTTCACGAATTTGTCCGTTTCTTCCAGGTTGTCCATTTTATTGGTATATAGTTGCTTGTAGTAGTCTCTTATGATGCTTTGTATTTCGGAGGTGCCAGTTGTAATCCCTCCTTTTTCATTTCTAATTTTATTGATTTGAGCACTCTCACTTTTTTTCTTAATGGGTCTGGCTAAAAGTTTATCAATTTTGTTTATCTTCTCAGAGAACCAGCTTTTAGTTCTATTCATCTTTGCTATTGTTTTCTTTGTTTCTATTTCATTTATTTATGCTCTGATCTTTATGATTTCTTTCCATCTACTAACTTTGGGTTTTCTTTGTTCTTCTTTTTCTAGTTGCTTTAGGTGTAAGGTTAGATTGTTTATTTGAGATTTTTCTTGTTTCTCGAGGTGAGCTTGAATTGCTATGACTTTCCCTCTTAGAAATGCTTTTGCGGCATCCCATAGGTTTTGGATCATTATGGTGTCATTGTCATTTGTTTCTAGGTATTTTTTGATTTCCTCTTTGATTTCTTCAGTGATCTCTTGGTTATTCAGCAGTGCACTGATTAGCCTCCATGTGTTTGTGTTTTTTTCTGTTTTTTTTTTTTCCTATGATTGATTTCTAATCTCATAGTGTTATGGTTGGAAAAGATGCTTGATACATTTTCAGTTTTTTCAAATTCTCCAAGACTTGATTTGTGACCCAAGGTGTGATCTATTCTGGAGAACGGTCCGTGTGTACTTGAGAAGAAAGTGTATCCTTCCGCTTTTGGGCAAAATGTCCTAAAGGTATCAAGAAAGTGTATCTGATCTATTGTGTCATTTAAAGCTTGTGTTTCCTTATTTTTTTTTCTGTCTGGATGATCTGTCTATTGGTGTAAGTGGGGTGTTAAAGCCCCCACTATTATTGTGTTATTGTTGATTTCTCCTTTTATGGCTGTTAGCATTGCCTAATGTATTGAGATGCTCCTATGTTGGGTGCATAAATACTTATAATTGTTGTTTTCTTCTTGGATTGATTCCTTGATCATTATGTAGTGTCCTTCCGTATCTTTTGTAATGGTCTTTATTTTAAAGTCTATTTTATCTGATATGAATATTGCTACTCCAGCTTTCTTGTGATTTCCATTTGCATGGAATATCTTATTCCATTCCCTCACTTTCAGCTTGTATGTGTCCCTAGGTCTGAAGTGGGTCTCTTGTAGACTGCATATATATGGGTCTTGTTTTCATATCCATTCAGCCAGTCTATGTCTTTTGGTTGTAGCATTTAATTCATCTATATTCAAGGTGATTATTGATATGTGTGTTCCTATTACCATTTTCTTAATTGATTTTGTATTGTTTTTGTGGGTCTTTTTCTTCCCTTGTGTTTCTTGCTTAGAGAAATCCCTTTAGCATTTGTTGTAAAGCTGGTTTGGTGGTGCTGAATTCTCTTAGCTTTTGCTTGTCTGTAAAGGTTTTAATTTCTCCGTCAAATCTGAAGGAGATCCTTGCTGGGTAGAGTAATCTTGGTTGTAGTTTCTTCCCTTTCATCACTTTATATATGTCCTACCACTCCCTTCTGGCTTGCAGAGTTTCTGATGAAAGATCAGCTGTTACCATTATGGGGATTCCCTTGTATGTTATTTGTTGTTTTTCCCTTGCTGCTTTTCATATTTTTTCTTTGTATTTAATTTTTGATATTTTGAATATGTGTCTTGGTGTGTTTCTCCTTGGATTTATCCTGTATGGGACTCTCTGCACTTCCTGGACTTGGTTGACTATTTCCTTTCCCATATTAGGGAAGTTTTCAACTATAATCTCTTCAAATATTTTCTCAGTCCCTTTCTTTTTCTCTTCTTCTTCTTGGACCTCTATAATTTGAATGCTGGTACGTTTAATGTTGTCCCAGAGGTCTCTAAGACTGTCCTCAATTCTTTTCATTCTTTTTTCTTTATTCTGCTCTGCAGTAGTTATTTCCACTATTTTATCTTTCAGGTCACTTATCCGTTCTTCTGCCTCAGTTATTCTGCTATTGATTCCTTCTAGAGTGTTTTTAATTTCATTTATTGTGTTGTTCATCACTGTTTGTTTGCTCTTTAGTTCTTCTAGATCCTTGTTAAATGTTTCTTGTATATTTAACATTCTCTTTCCGAGATTTTGGATCATCTTTACTCTAGTTACTCTGAATTTGTTTTCAGGTAGGTTGCCTATTTCATCTTCATTTATTTGTTCTTGTAGGTTTTCACCTTGCTCCTTCATCTGTAACATATTTTTTTGTCCTTTAAGGTTTTTTGTTTTTTTTTTTTTTTTTGATGAGGCTCTATTCCTCTCTTACTGGTTGTTTGGCCTGAGGCATCCAGCACTGGAGTTTGCAGGCAGTTGGCAGTTGGGTCTTGGTGCCAAGATGAGGATCTCTGCAAGACCTCACTCTGATTAATATTCCCTGGGCTCTGAGGTTCTCTGTTAGTCCAGCGGTTTGGCCTTGGAGATCCCACCACTGGAGTTCAGGCCTCATGTCCCGCCTGGGAACCAAGATCCTGCAAGCCGCGTGACACAGCAAAAAAAAAAAAAGAAAGAAAAAGAAAGAAAAAAAGGAGCAGTACAATAACAAAGAATAAAAAACAAAATAAAATTAGAAAGATAAAAAATATATTAGGAAAAATAAAAATATAATTGTAACAACTGCAACAAGGTAAAACAAAACCACAACAGAAAAAAGAAATAAAAGGCGGGGGAACAAGCTAAAAAGTGCAGCACCATAGCAAAGTATAAGGAATAAAATAAAATTAGAAAAAGAAAAGATTTATTAGAAAAAAATATATAAATGAATCAACAACACTGGATCAACAGCAAGGTAAAACAGAACCCCTATCTAAAAGAGGAAAAGAAAAATTTTAAAAGTGCCTTGCCTATGGGGGGTGGATTTTAAGCAGGGGTTGGGTTTAGGATGGGACAGGACCTAGCTGGGGCCTCTGCTTAGGAGCTGCATGGTAGGGGAGTGGCAGCAAGTCCGATGGCAGGCCTCCAGTGTGTGGAGGTAAGGCCCTGGGAGAGGGTGTGTGAGTGGGGTGTAGGCCCAGCTTGGCTGGAGGGTATCTCAGAGGGGTCTCCGAGTGTACAAGTAGGGCCCTGGGTGGGGGTGTAGGGGCGGGGCTTCAGCTCTGCTCACAGGAGAGAGGCTCTGAGGACAGATGATTAGGCCCCGGAACCCAACAGGCTCCCCAGTGCCTAAGTGGACAGGAAGAGTCCTGGCCACATTCCCTTCCATTCCTCCATGCCCCCCACCCCCGGTTTCCCCGATTCCCACTGGACCCCTAACTGTGGGTGGGTCCCACTGCATGTAGGAATTCCTCCCCTCCCCCAGGGGTGCTTGTCTCATAGGTCTGGCCTTTACTTTTGGTCTCCCTTCTCTCCCTCTCACTCTCTCAGGACCCGTGTGGCTGGAGGGGGCCTTGGTGGGCAGAGGATCAGGCTCGGGATCTCAGCAGGCTCCTGGGGGCCCAAATGGGTAGGAGAAACCTAGTCATGCTCCCTTTTGATCCTGTGCCCTCCCAGTGGTCCCCCAATTTCCCCCTTCAGGCATGGGATACCTTTCCCTCCCCCAGCCACCCCTCAGGGGCACCAGTCCCCTTCTGCATCCACTTCTCCTCCCCCGTCACTCCCTCCCACACCCCACATCCTACCTGGTCCCTGGGGGTTCCTCCCATCCCCTTAGGTGTCTGTGGTCACCCACTGGTGCCTGGTAGGTACCCTAGGTTGTGTGGAGATGCGAATTCCACGTCCTCCTAATCTGCCATATTGACTCCGCCCTATTTGTAGACTTTTTGATGAGATCCATTTTTATAGGTCTGAGGTGATATCTGTGCTTTTGATTTGCATTTCTCTGATTAGTGATGTTGAGCATTATTTCACGTGCCTGTTTGCCCTCTGTATATCTTCTTTGGAAAAATGTCTATTCAAGTTGTCTGCCCATTTTTAATTGAGTTCTTTGTTATTTTGACTATTGAGTTATATGAGCTGTTTGTTTGTTTATTTATTTATTTTTTGGATTTTAACCCCTTATCAGTCATGTCATTTGTGAATATTTTCTCCTTTTCAGTAGGTTGTATCTTCATTTTGTTGATGGTTTTCTTTGCTGTTCATAAGCTTTTAGGTTTAATTAGGTACCATTTGTTTATTTTTGCTTTTCTTTTTCCTGAGGAGACAGATTGAAAAATATATTGCTACTTTTTATGTGAAAGAGTGTTCTACCTGTGTTCTTGTCTTGGAGTTTTATGGTTTCAGGCCTTACATTTAGGTCTTTAATCCATTTTTAGTTTATTTTTCTTTGTAATGTGAGAAAATATTCTAATCTCATTCTTTTACATGTAGCTGTCCATTGTTCCCAGCACCACTTATTGAAGAGATTGTCTTTTCTCCATTGTATATTCTTGTCTCCTTTGTCATAGATTAATTGACCATAAATGCATGGGTTTATTTCTGGGGTCTCTATTCTGTTTCATTGATCTATGTGTCTGTTTTTGTTCCAATACCATGCTGTTTTGATTACTGTAGCTTTGTACTATAGTCTGAAGTCAGGGAGAGTGATACCTCTAGCTTTGTTCCTTTTACTCAAGATTGCTTTGGCAATTATAGGTCTTTTGTGGTTCAATATAAATTTTAGAATTATTCTAGTTCTGTGAAAAATGTCATGGGTATTTCAATAGGGATTGCATTAAATCTGTAAATCGCTTTTGGTAGTATGGACATTTTAAACATATTAATTATTCAATCCAAGAACACAGGATATCTTCCCATTTCTTTGTATCATCTTCAATTTCTTTCATCAATATTTTATGGTTTTCAGAGTGTAGGTATTTTATCTTGTAAGTTCAGTTTATTCCTAGGTATTTTATTCTTTTTGATGTGATTGTAAATGAGATTGTTTCCTTAATTTCTCTCTCTGATAGTACATTATTGTTGTATAGAAAAGCAACAGATTTCTGTATAATAATCATATCTTATAACTTTACTGAATTTATTCATTAGTTCTAATAGTTTTCTGGTGGAGACCTTAGGGTTTTCTACATATCGTATCATGTCATCTGCAAGAAGCAACAGTCTTACTTCTTCCCTTCCAATTTGGATGCATTTTATTTCTTTTTCTTGTCTGATTGCTGTGGTTAGGACTTCTAATAATATGTTAAATAGAAGTGGCAAGAGTGGACATCCTTGTTCCTGATTTTGGAGGAAAAGCTTTTAACTTTTCACAGTTAAGTATGGTGTTAGTTCTGGATTTGTCATAAATGGCCTTTAGTTGTGATATGTTCCCTTTATATCAATTTTTTTTTTTTTTTGCGGTACGCAGGCCTCTCACTGTTGTGGCCTCTCCCACTGCGGAGCACAGGCTCCGGACACACGGGCTCAGCGGCCATGGCTCACGGGCCTAGGCGCTCCACGGCATGTGGGATCTTCCCGGACCAGGGCACGAACCCATGTTCCCTGTATTGGCAGAAGGACGCTCAACCACTGTGCCACTAGGGAAGACCCCTTTATATCAATTTGATGAAAGGTTTTTTTCTTTTTTAAACCATGAATGGATGTTGAATTTTGTCAAATGTTTTTCCTGAATCTTTTGAGATCAGTATGTGATTTTTATTCTTCCTTTTGTTAATGTGTTGTGTCATATTGATTGATTTGTGAGTATTGAACCATCTTTGCATCCCTGGAATAAGTCCCAGTTGATTGTGGTATAGGATCCTTTTTATATATTGTTGAATTTGATTTGCTAATACTTTGTTGAGGATTTTTGCATCTATATTCATCAGAGATATTGGCTTATAATTTCTTGTTTTGTAGTGTCCTTGTCTTAGTTTGATATCAGGTTAACGGTGGCCTCATAGGATGAATTTTGGAGTGTTCCATACTCTTCAACTTCTTGGAATAGTTTCATAAGGATAGGTATTAGCTCTTTTTTATATTTTTGGTAGACTTCTCCTGTGAAGCCATCTGGTCATGAACTTTGGTTTTCTGGGAGGTTTTTAATTTGCAAAGTCAACTTTACTACTAGTGATCCATCTCTTCAGATTGTCTATTTCTTCCTGATTCAGTATTGGCAGATTGTGTGATTCTAGAAATTTGTCCATTTCTTTTAGGTTGTCTAATTTGTTGACATGTAACTTTTCATAATATTCTCTTATAATTTTTTGTATCTATGCAGTATTGGTTATTATTTCTCTTCTTTCATTTCTTATTTCATTTGTTTGGGTCCTCTCTCTCTTCTTTTTGATGAGCCCAGCTAAGGTTTTATCAATTTTGTTTATCTTTTCAAAGAACCAGCTCTAGATTTTTTTTCTATTTTTACAAAATCTCTATTTTATTTATTTCCTCTCTGATCTTTATTATTTCTGTCCTTATACTGTTTATTCATCTTTTGCTAATAGTAGGTTAGGTTGTTTGAGATTTTTCTTTTTCTTGAGGTAGGCTTGTATTGCTATACACTTCCCCCTTAGAACTGCTTTTGCTGCAACCCATAGATTTTGGAAAATTGTGTTTCCATTTTCATTTGTCCTGAAGTATTCTCTGGTTTCTTCTCTGGTTTCTTCATTGACCCACTGTTTTTTAGTAGCATGCTGTTTAGGCTCCATATGTTTGTAGTTTTACCATTTTTTCCTGTAATTCGTTTGTAGTTTCACACTACTGTGGTGGGAAAAAATTGCTTGACATAATTTCTGTCCCCTCAAATTTGTCGAGACTTTTTTTTGGCCTAGCATATGACCTGTCTCAGAGAATAATCAATGTGCACCTGAAAAGAATGCTGTTTGGGGGTGTAATGTCCTGAAGATATCTATTAAGTCCATCTGGTCTATTGTTTCATTTAAGACTATTGTTGCCTTATTGATTTTCTGTCTGGATGATCTGTCTATTGATGTGAGTGGAGTGTTAGAATCTCCTATTATTATTGTATTATTGTCAATTTCTCCCTTTATGTCTGTTAATATTTGCTTTATATATTTAGGTGTTTCTGTATTGGGTGGATATATGTTAATGAGTATAATACCTTCTTCATGTTTTTATCCTTTTATCATTATGTAATGCACTTCTTTGTCATTTGTTATAGATTTTGGTTTCAAATCAATTTTGCCTGATATGAGTATTGCTACTCCCACTTTCTTGTCATTTCCATTTGCATAAATTATCTTTTTCCATCCCTTCACTTTCATTTTGTGTGTGTTTATTTCTGAAGTGATTCTCTGGTAAGCAGCATATAGATGGGTTTTTTTTTTTTAATCCAATCAGCAGCCCTATGTCTTTTGATTGGGGCATTTAGTCCATTGCATTTAAAGTAATTATTGATAGGTATGTACTTACTTATTGCCATTTTATTACTTGTTTTCCTTTTTTTTTTTTTTTTTTTTTTTTTTTTTTTTTTTTTTTTTTTTTTTTTGGAGTTCTTCCCTACTCCTTTCTTCTTGTAGTCTCTTCCCTTGTGGTTTGATGATTTTCTTTAGTAGCATGCTTGTGTTCCTTTGTGTATCTAATGTAAGTTTTTGATTTATGCTTACCATGGGGTTCATATATGTTGACCTATAACTATATCTGTTTTAAATAGGCAGTCCTTTAAGTTAAAACACATTCTAAAAGATCTATATTTTTTACTCCATTCTCCCACACTTTATGTTTTTGATATCATATTTTACATCTTTATGATTATCTCTTTACTGATTATTGTAGTTTTACTTGATTTTACAAATTTTTTTGTCTTTGTCCTAGCTTATTTAAGTGGTTGGTCCTTAGTCTTTACTATATATTTGCCTTTCCGAGTGAGATTTATCCTTTCCTATAAATACTTACTTCTTCTTATAGCCATTTCTTTTCCACTTAGGGAAGACTCTTTAACATTTCTTTTAGGGTTGCCTTAGTATTGATGTACTGTTTTAGGTTTTGCATGTCTGAGAAGGTCTTTCTCTCCCCTTCACTTCTAAATGACAATCTTGCTGTGTAGCGTATCCTAGGTTGCAGGGTTTTCCCTTTCACCTTTTTGAGTATATCATGATACTCTTTTCTGGCCTGCAAAATTTCTGCAGAAAAAATCAGCTGATAGCCTTGTGGGGGTTCCCTTATATATGACTCTGTTTTTCTCTTGCTGCCTCTAGAATTCTCTCTTTAACTTTTGCCACTTTAATTATGATATGTTTTGGTGTGAGTCTGTTTGGGCTCATCTTGTTTGTTACTCTTTATGCATGCCTGGTAATTTTTGACAGGACACCAACTTGTGAATTTTATGTGCTTGGGGTTGAATTTTGTTTTATCCTTTAAATTCTCTTTGACTTGTTCTGGGTTGCAGTTAAATTACTTGGAATCAGTCTGATTCTTTGGAGTCTTGCCTTTAAGTTTCATTAGGACAGACCCAAAGTCAGTCTTTAGTCTAAGACTAATTTAGCCCCACTTCTAAGGCAATGCTATATGGAGAACTCTACCTAATTCCCCATGTATGAGGAGGCCTTTCCACTCAGTCTGGTTGGATTAGAACTATTTTCAGCCCTATGTGAGCTTTAGACGGTGTTCACCATCTCCTTTCCCTGGCCTTGGAGAGCTTCCTCTCACATACATGCCCATCAATACTCAGGCAGAATGTCAAAGACTCTCCCTCTTCAGATCTCTGGAAGTCTTTCTCTGTGCAACTCCATGCTCTACACTCTGCCTCCCTAATTCTATCTGCTTTCATCTCCTTGAATTACAAACTCTGTCTCCTTAATTCAGAAAGACCTCTGGTTCTCTTTGGGTTCTCTTTTTCTGTTGTACCAAAGCCTAGAAACTCTCAGGGTAGTACACTGGGGCTATTATAGGGCTCACTTAATTTGTTTCATTTCTCTCAGGGATCTCTGGCCTGTGGTGCCAGTTGTCAGATATTTGAATATCACTGTTTCACATCCCCACCTCCAAGTTTTCTTGTTGTTTAGGGTAGAAAGATAATATCGTCTACATTGCTGCATCATGACTGGCATTAGAAATCTCCTTAAGGGTAACACTGTTTAAAAGCTAAAGCCATTTTATGTATTATTTAGACTTCATCACAAGCCTTTTATTCTTGTCAATTAGAAAACTGAAACTCAGAGAGAAATATTGTTTAATGTTGAAGAATGTTACAGCATAGAGGTTAAGAGTATGGCTGAAGAGCTAACACCATGAGTTCAAATACTGACTTCTTCACTAATAAGCCACTTGACCACTCTATATTTCTGTTTCAGCATTAATAATAGTAATGTCTAATTCATGGAGCTGTTATGTAGAATGTGTCACTTAATACATGTCAGGTTCTCAGAACGGTGCCTGGCAAATATAAATTTTCAGTAAATGTTAGTTATTGTTATTTTCAAAGTCACATGCTCTGTGGTGGAGCAGGGTCTAAATGGGGTCTCTGTAGCTCTTCAATTCATGTGCTTTTCATTGTTTCATGCTGGTTCAGAAATAGTGAACCTTACGACCATGCTATTCTCAAGTCTTAGCTGATGGAATCTGTTAAACAAATTTGCTAGCACATATACATTAAATGTATTGCTTTAGTTCCTATGTGTTCAGGCCATAGAACTAGTTGTTCATGATATAAAGTTACCCGCTAGTGATACCAGTTAATTTAGGGCCAGTAACTTAGGTCTGGGAATATAAAACTTGACGCTGAAGCATCCCAGAGGTCTCTGCTACCTACAGGAGGCCAATACTTTGATAAATTTGCAAGCAAATGGTGCAAGTATCTTTGATACTCACTTTTTCTCTCCTTTTCCACTTTAGGCCATTCTTTCACCATATACCCACACTGTACCAATTCAATTCAAATTGAACTCACAGCCCATGAAAATATTTTAGATGGCATCCCTGACTGAATCACAATGCCCATGGGGGCTGGACTGTTTCCGTAATTTCCTTTCAGGTTCAAAAATCTGTGAAGGACTATGAAAGATTAATCTCTTTCAGGAGGTGTGTTTCTATTTAGATGTCTTGAGAACATAGTGAAAAAGACATTGGAACTTTTCTTTTTATTCAAAGAAGAGAGAGAGAGAGACGGGGAGGGAGAGAGAGAAAGAAACAGAGACAGAGAGGGAAGGTGGGGGCACAGGGAATGAGAGAGCGAGAGTTAATGCAAGCCAGCACTCATGGAATAAAAAGAAATGATCAAATGAAACTTCCATCATATCTAAAGGTTTATAAGAAACATAAACTATTTAGGGTGTTGGAAACTTCTATAAAAGTCCCCAGTGTCCTAAAGAAGGTAAATAATTAGGGAATTGATAAGCTGTCACCCTTACTTTTTCACCAGCTTATCTACATTGGTAAGCTCTTAAAACCACTATCTGTCCTTTTCTTACCAACATGGCCTTCTTTTCTCAGAATTCATCTCAATTAATGTGGCTTTCCTATCAAAATAATATATTTTTAAAGGCCAATCTGTTTTTCTTATAATCTGGGGTCAATTCAGGCCTTCAAGGGTTTAGTAGGCTTAATTTTTTTTTTTTTAATTTCTTCATTGCTTTTGTGTCTCTGTCATTTCCCTTTATGATTATATCTGAATGGAATTTCTTCACTTTAATTATAAGTCACTAGTGTTCTTCACAACTTGCTCCCCAAGCGATGAGGAGCAGCTGGTGCTTCCATGAGGCAGGGAGGTGCTGAAAGGGCCTCCCCTCTGTGCTGAGAAGTCCTGTTAGGAATGTCCCATGTTTAAATGTAAGTTCCTTTGTTTGTTTATCTGCAATTGCATGACTGACCTTAGCTAAGTGAAACCTGACGAAAGAGAAGGAAGACTCTCATCACCATCCACTTTTTGTTTTCTTGGCCCACTGAGTACATTCTCCCAAGTTTCTGGCATTTCATGTTAAAATTTATTTGGAACAATTTTTCTGTTTCATATTTAAAAACAAATGCATTATAAGCTCTTTTGTGTTTTGCAAACAAAGCTTTACAAAGTGATTAACTTTGTGATGTAAGAACAAAAGTTTTGTGTATTTATTTTCCATTTGCAGTGGTGGAAGTGATGGTATTTTAAAGAAAGTTGTAATCTTAAATGAAAAGTGCACTCAGAAGCATCAGTAGACAGTAAAGGGTCTTCTATCGGAACTTGGTACCCTATCAGCCATTTAGCCTTGTCACAAAGAAACGCTTATTTGATCGTTTTACTTTTCCGGAGACCCATTCCGAATGAAGTAAGTCTCCATACACCAGTCAGTGCTTGCGCAGGTGGAGGTGGCAGAGCAAACTGAAGCAAAGTGCTAAGTTACATAACTTTACCTGCCCATGACTTCCGAGAACATGACGTGCTACACATAGTCACCACCCCATTCTTAGGGGAGTGTTTCTCCACACAGTTGAAGTAGAAGTCATTAAATTGTAAGTGTCATCATATAGACTCAGGAAGGATTGGTTAAAACCTGCAAAACATTCTAGAGAAAGGGTTTATTGTGTTTCCATAATCTTTTTTAAAGAGCGTAGCTTGGTTTTGTAGATGGGTACAAACAGAGGAAGTTTGAGTAAATAGATGCAGAAAATAAAAGATCTTGTAACTGCAGGTTTTAATCTGATAAAGAAAGTTGTTATGTTGAATGTGTATTTATTTCCATTTCCCTACTGATGTTCTACATTGACTTAGGATAGTGGTGAGATGGAACCTTACTATGTCAGAATGCCCAACTTTATTTAGTGTTTATAAC
>RJWK010002981.1:21407-66761 GCA_004363435.1 Platanista minor
TAAAAAAAAATAAAAAAAAAAAAAAAAAATAGAATACCTGTTGAACTTAAAAAAAAAAAAAAAAACAGGCGTCTGAGCCCTACCCAAAACCTACTGAAAACAAATTTGTGGAGGTGAGGCCTGGGGATTTGTTTTTTTTAAACTCCATAAGTGATTCTGATATACATCCAGGATTGAGAATCACACAGTGCATTCAAATTTTTTTAGTTTTTATTTTGGGCAGCTCCACCTTTCTTCCCATACGTTATAGAATTATCAGAGTAGTTCAATTAATAGTCAATTTAAAAGATTCTGGAATATCCAGGTAGATTATTTTTTCAAATAGAGATTTTGAGAATTTTATTCAATGAGAACATCTCTCCTTTTCTCTTTCTTCAATCTTTTACTCTAAAATAAATAACAGTAATTATTCCTACCTCTCTATTGAGAGTCCACTTTGTCAAACACCATGCTGCCTCTTTTCATTCAATATCTCATTTAATCTTCACATTTATCCTACAAAGTAAATATAATCATGTCCACTGTATAGATGAGACAACTTGAGCAAAGTCACATGGCAAAAGGCAGAATTTAAATTGATGCCCGTGTGATTTCAAAACTTGTTATTTTTTATACCATCCACACTCTCTCCTCGTTTCTTTTCACCTTTCCTACTCTTTTCCTCTCAGCTCCTGTTCCCTTTTGTTCCTTTCTTGTTTTCTTTACCTTTCCATGCTATAATATGTCTGTCTGGAAAATGAGAGAGAAGGGTGCACACGTCTCACAAAAGTTCTTGGTAACAATGATTGCTTCAGTCTTCTTGTAAATATTTCCACTTGGAGGAGTTCTCATAGTCACTGATTTGAAAACATTGGTTTGGTATCCTTTGACTAACGGAAATATTTACGTTTTTTGACTGCTTCATTTTAAAGAATATCCTGGGATTTGCTCAAGAGAATATAAAAACCTGCTGTCCCTGTTTCCATTTCCAGACCCAGACATGATCCCAGTACATTGAAGCATCTGCTTTTAATTTTACATATTTTCTATCTTAAGGGTCATCTTTCTGAACTAGGTTTAAAGTAGCTCAACAGACTACAAATGTGAGGTGAAGGTAATGAGGCAATGACTCTGGTTAAAAAGTGGTAGAAATTACAGAATTATCTCCCTGGGATGTTGAAAAGCTCTGTAACCTGGGCTTTGGTGGAATCATGTAGATGGCCTCCCATTCATGGCCTCTCATCTGTACTTGCCATGCACCCCAGTGCATCTAGCTTCTCATCCCCCTGTTCTTCTCAAATACTGCCAAAGAAATGCAGCATTGCTTATCCCTTTCTCCTCTAATCCACTTACTTTTCTCTCTAGGTTTGGGCCATTGGGAAAAGGGTTATGGCTTAAAGCTACCATGTAAAATAAGGAGATAATTTAAAAATTGATATGAGTTATGGGGAAAAGTTTTGACCCTTTCTGTGGGGCTGAGGTGGGCATATACTTGAGAGGTCGGACTCCATGTGATGTTTTATAGCATTTGCCTAGAAGTTGTAGAGGAGACTAGTTCTAGATTCAGGAATACAGAGATGAACAACTTCTCTTGATCAATTTCAGAACTGAAGAAATTGACCAAGTTGGCAAGTATTGAATACTCCTGCTTAGCAAAATATATTACACATAGGTGATGCTCAATAAATATTTGCTAACTGAGTGTGCAACCAAAGAAGACTAGAAGGAGATGTTAGTGTAGACAACTGGAAGCCACAGTGCAGTGATGTGGAATCATAAATGTCCATTTCTGCCATTAAGACCATGTGTGACCTTAGGCAAGTGACAGAGCTTCCCTAAGTTCTGCTTCTTCTTCTTCTCCAAACTGAGGGTTGTTGTGACATCTACCTCATAGGTTGTTGTGAAGATTAAATAAAATGTTATATGTGAAAGTACTTTGTAAATTACTGGCTGTGAATAATCAGTCAAGGAAATGGGAGAACCCTGACATCACAGACATGTAGTGTGGATTTAACTAAAGGTTTGGAAGAGAGTCATGAAAGAGAAATTAATGAGGGTAAAGTTATACAGACTATGTATGTTTGAATCTAAAAGCTATTGCTTAAGACAGAAACTCTGGTTTAAGGTAGATAATTGATTCAGGGCAAGAATCATCTCTTATTAATACTTATAGTTCCAGTTCCAGCAGGGAACTGGACGTAGAAGTTCAGTGCATGTTTGAGGGACAGATGGATGGGTGAACAGATGGTTGTGTGGCTATATAGCTCTATAGTCATTTTTGCTTCAAAAATGGAAAAGCAGTTTTTGATATTCTCTTTAGCTCAGCCCAGTACAATTTTAAAAGAAAACCATCACAACTTTTACTAAACATTTTGGTAAGACATGCAGTGTTTTACCTGTTTTTTAGAAAAACAGATGACATGAAATACTGCTGAGAGAACAAGTCTTGTTCTGTGTGATTGGAAGCCACATTTTCTGAATTAGTATTATAGTCAACTGACGAGACCCAGCCAACTGTTAAATGATTGTTAAAGCAGAAAAGATGTATAAAGACTGTGCCATCAGCCTTTTTCCTCACATACCAAAGTGTGCACAGTGGTGCCTGCTGGCAATGGGAACCAGTATCCTTATTAGGTACTGGGGTGGGAAGGAGGGAGTGATCCATGTTGGGGAGGCAGTTTCATACAGAATTAGAGACAATTATAAATGAGGCATTTAAGTTCCAAGATTTATTTGAACCTATCAGAGTTTCAAAAGCACCAATTTGGCATATCTCGGGATTTGTGAGTTCATTTTGGTATGTTTGAGCTTTTGTGCCCTTACATTTTGCCCATTAACATCTTGCACAGAGGAGAATTGTGTATGTTTGTAGATATGCATCCAAACTATTGGTGAATTCCACCAAATAGCTGTTTGGTTGCACAAACTTGTTTTGATAGTTTGAAATCCCCTGTAAGGAAGTAAGACACAAACATTTGACCCCTGGAGGCTAACCAGAGAGACATGAAGCTTTATGAGAATAGTTCAGTTCCTGTTATTGCTCCCATGGGGAAACTTTCTTGGGATATGCGAATGCGTCAAGTTTAAGCCTACGCCAGAGAAATAGGATGCTTCCTAGTGACTAGACAACCAATCTTCAGCCATAAAAATCATAATTATAATGCCTATGTGTAAAGGAGAGAAAGACCTGAGGTTCTTGGCAGTAGCGAATGGCGCAGGCACATAGATATTACTTGCAACCCACATCAGTATATCTAGGCTTAATAGGTAAAAACTCATTCCTTTCCATTTTTCCATCTTCAAGACCTTAAAGAATCCCTAGAATTTGTACTGAGAGCAAATAGGTTATCTTATGATATTATTAGGTGAAGTGTGGGTATAGAAACCTCTTTACTATTTATTTATCTATTGACAAATATTTATTGACCAGATGCTGTTTGCTGACTATTATTCTAGGTGCTTGGGTTACAGTGATGAACACAACAAAACCCCTGCCTGTATGATTACCTTCTGGTGGAGAAGATCAACAGTGATCAATTAACCAGATAAACATATATGGTAATGTCAGATAAAGATAAACATGGTGGAGAAAGATAGAGATATGGACTATCACAGATTGGGTTGGTCATTTTAAAGGAAGTGGTCAAGGAGTAGACACTGGAGGAGAGAACTGACTGAAATGAGTGATGGTATGGGGGAGAGTAGGGGAAGAAGGTGAGCAGCATGTCCAGAGCCTTGAGAGGGATCAAGCTTAGTTTCTTAGAGAAGCAGAAAGGAAGGCAGGATCACAGGGAAGAGAGCAAGACTAGAGTTAAGAATGAGGGATGCCCATGTAGGTCATGGTTAGACTTCAGATACTATTCTAAGTGTGATGAGAAGTACCAAAGAATTTTTGAGCAGGTGAACAATATGATTGGATTTGCATTTTAAATTCATCTTTCTGCTGCCATATAGCCTGAACTTCTTGGAGGCAGTCACAGCTTGGAAGCAAGGAGACCAATTATACCCTCTCATGATCTCTAGTTTACAAAGAGTATGAAATCCTCAAGGGCAGAGAGTACATCTCTACATATTATTGTTTCTAGTGTTTGCCTTATCCTAGCACTTCACAGATGTTTGGTTAAGTATTGAATATATTCTAGAAGAGCGGGTAAAGGAAATTTCTAATTTAGAGTGGGGCAGAAATACCTCAGCCTCATGACTTACGACCCTTCTCACAGATGGGTTTCCCGCCTCCATGAGGGGTGAATCAGGTTCCTTCTGTTTTCTAGAGTCTCCTGATTCCCTGAAATTATGGGAAGATAATTGTAATAATGACCATATAGTACCTGCAGGGAAATATTTGGGGAGATGTGAAAGCATCACATGAAATGAGGAGGAGGAGAAGTTTGAGCCATACAGAAAGTGTGACTTGAGGCTAGAGATCAATACTAGATAGGTCAGCTGGTCAATTTGTTTTCTTGACTTGAAAGACACTTTGCGGATTTAAACCATGGAAGTATTAAAATCTTTTTCCCCCTGTCAGTATAAAATGTATTCAATAAGGTCAGTGAGTATAGGATAAGAAATAGGTCTTCTTCTCCCTCTGGAGACTTGTCTTGACCTGTGTCAGAAAATCATCTTTTCCTAGCTAAATAAAAGAGACAAATCTGTGCAGGCCTCCTCCTCATAATTTTAACTTGTGGGTGTCAGGTAAGTCTGTGAGCTCCCATCCTTATTATAAACACTGTCTCCAGAGGAGGCAAACATTCTTAATTTTTACAGTCATGATGCAGTCATGCTTTGAGATCATCTGAGAAGTGCTGTAGAAGCACAAAGCGTTATTACTATCATTATGGCAGTGATGACTATGAGTATAATGCAGTTAGGGGGAGTAGAGGGGGAATGGCTGTTAAGGGTGAATAAGATTTACCCCCATGTATCTGAGTAAGATTTGCAGTATCAAAAACAGTGTGTGTGTGTGTGTGTGTGTGTGTGTGTGTGTGTGTGGTGGGCACAGGGAGGCAGATGTGGGTATTGGGATATCATTACTGGAAGATATGTACTCAAGTCCATTTTAGTGAAACTGTTCAGAAAACATTATCCCATTTCTCTACTTAAAACCTACGGCACAGCTTTGCTTTGTTTCAATAATAATAATATGTTGGTGTGAAATATGATTTCTCTGCATGTCACTTGGAGTGTGATGGTGATCTCAGAAGCTCTGGATGCAGTAGGAGTTTGTGATATAAAGTATTTATTTCAGATATTATTCTAACTGCTCTGGGGAATAAGAAGATGTGACAGAAGGTCTATAGTTTGGCTTCTTTGTCATTTAGTATGTTTCCTTCACTTTCTGGATCTCCATTTTTGGGAATCTGTGATTCTGAAACACTAATAGTTACTCATTAGGCAAGCATTTATGGAGTATCTATTAAATGTCATGCCTAGTGTTAGCTTGTAGGATTAATGAGATAAATATGAATTGTCCCCTGCTTTAAAGGTTTTACAGGTTAGTGAGGGAGTCAGACAAGAATACAGTGGGTTTGACGTGTTAAATTCTAGTTCACCAATTGCCCAAGTGCCATGATCAAATTTACACCTTAGATGTCTCCCTCTGGAGTTGGTGTGTAGGAGGGATTTAACTGGGCTGCACTGGAAGCAGGGAGAGCCTGATCAAGCCCATTGCAGAAGTACAGGTGAAAGATAAATGCCTAACTCTTATGTCTTTTGAAAGATTTTTCATCTCTGAAACCCAAATGCTTGACATTATTTATCATGAGTCCAGGTGGAGGAAATGACTGGTTTATAGGATTCGCTTAATTTGTGTGGTTGGAACATTCCGTTCCCTGATCATGTGGCCTGGCTGTGAGGAAAAGGACGGTGATCATCTCTGCAGGGGTGAAAAATGCCTGGACGTTTCCTCTGAGTTTGAGGGATTCTGTGCAATTTGAGGACTTGACTTACTCAGAAATGTTTTGTGAGAAGTTGTTATAAAAGGCTAGGGTTACATGTAACATTTTGGACATGGTCCTACATGTTGCCTAAGAGAGTGTGCACAATGACAATGACCAAAATGATTGCCTCTTTTATACCAGAGTGGATTGCTTAGAGAAATTTTAGAGACCTTCTTTTGGGATTTGAGAATTATTCTGAGGGTGGGGAAGGGAGGAAGGGAGAGTGACTGAGACCAAGAGTCTACATCTACCTTGACTGGGGTAGATACAGTGCGTTTTGGGAGAAGATCCTCGTTGTTTATTTTAGGCATAGGGTTCAACAAGTAAAACTCACAGGGCTATATGAAATATACTCTATAAGTTCTTCCCTATCTTGAGAAAGCTATAAACCCATGACGTTTAAGATTATAAAGATTATAAAGAAGCTCACTGTTTTGAATTTATAATTTTGAAAGGCTGAGTTTGACTTTGTATCACTGGGAAGACTATAATCACTATGAATTAACAATGCAGAGTATGTTTACAGGAGTCGTGTTTTACCCATTCTGGAATCAAAGAATTTTGGGGGACTTCTGGAACTTTGTTTGTATGCAAATATTTGCTGTTAATTACAAAGGAGGCTTAATTGAAGTCGGCCTAACTTCACACCAGACCTGAGTTACAGAGCATGGGGACCAGCTGTTTCCATTCCTTCTGAGAGTATGGAAAAGAGGAATGACTTTAAATTGAACCAGGAAAGATAAAGCCAGTAAGTCCTTTTTTTAGCACATATAATATAACAAACAAACAGCAGAAGACTGATATCAAATCATCAAGAAAAATATCCTGATGGTTATTTTAATGAGACCTTGAAATAGCCTACCTTGGTTTTGCCAAACTCTTCTTTTCCTAAGCGTTTCATTAAAGTAGGAGTCTGCTGCCTTTGAGGTATCCTTTCAGGTGTGGCAAAGGGACGAGATAAGCTCTGTAACTTCTGTATTAACCTAACATTATATTTAATTGTAAGTTCCCTTTGGAGCATTTGCGGCACGGACCATTGTTGAATTTAAAGGGGATACTCTTTTATTGCTTCTAAGTGAGAAAAGGCTTTCCAACTTCACTGTCAGAAAACGTCTTTAACAGAAGCAGAAATAATATGGGTTGCATGGCGACACACTCCAGGATGTGAAATCACTCCCTTCTATAGTTACATGGCTGATTTTTACATCTTCAGAAGAAACAAAAAATGGTCCCCCATTAAGATGCATAAGTGTAATTCGATTGATATTTATTAATACCTTCTTATTGTAGGTACCATGGTAAATATTTTCATATGCATGACCTCATTACATCATATTTTATTGAATGAGGAAACAGATATAAGAGACTAGTAAATTTTTTTTTTTCAGAGGTGCAGAGCTAAAATGTGGCAGAACTAAGACTTAAAACCCTGACTTTGAGGTTCAACATCCTTTCCTGTGTGTCTGTGGTCTTCTGCTCTCACTACTGCTGATAACTCTCTGGCTGTCAGGCAAATAGGCTGAGCCCCAGGCAATATCTCTATCCCACCCACACCACCTTTAACCCTCCCCGCACCCCCAAGCTAAGCTCTAACCTACTCACTGAAAGTTTCTACCTCTGCCTTCTGTCCTTTTCTGTAACAAGTGTTGAGACAAGGACTTCAGGATCCCCTTTAACTTTCAGAAATTTTGGTTTCAGAGGTCTTCTTAATACACACTTTGCTGTAGTGTTCAAAAGCATGCTATAGAGAATCTGTTAGTTCTAACTCCCCAATATTTCTCAAATCGGTCACATTTCCTCCCGTACAACATGTTCTGTCCCAGCTCAAGCCACCATCTTGGTAGAGGCAAGAGTCTGAATTACTGTAAAAGTTTTCTCATCCTTTGCTCTTCAGAGTATGGTCTGAAAACCAGTAGCTTCCAGACCAGACCATCACCCAGGAGCTTGTTATAAATACAGAATTTCATGCCCTGCTTTAGAGACTCAGAATCTGCATTTTGACAAGATCCCCAAATCTTTGTGTATACTTTAAAGTTAGATAATCACTGTTCTAACAGACTTCCCCATATGAGCTTTTAAAAATGGATATACATTCATACCATTTCTCCACTTTAAGTCCTTAATGTCTTGCCATCTCACTTATAACAAAGCCCAAACTCCTTACAATAACCTATAAATTAATTCAAGATCTGATTCTTATCTACTCCCAGGTACACTGACTTCCTTTCAGTTCCTAAAACACACCAAGCTTCTACCCACAAGATTTACCCTCATTATTTCCTCTACCCAGAACACTACTCTCCTGCTTTTGGACTGATATTAGTTTTCTTTCTTTTACTTCAGTTTAAATATCACATCTTAAGGAAAATTCACCTGACAACTTTAAGCAAGTTCCTCCAGTTTTTCTGTATTATAACCATGCTGTTTTCCTTTAGAACATATATCTCAATTTATCATTATTTTATCTATTTTCCCTAACAATTGTCCATTTTCCCTATGGAACTATGTAAGGGTAAGACGACGACTGTTTCCCTAGCACTTAACACAGTGATTAGCACAGAGAAGGCACTCTAAAAATGTCTGTGAAAAAGTGAATAAACATGCTATGGTTATGCTTTTTGCTTATTAAATTTTTTCAGGAGTACATAATTCAGGAAAGTTCGTTAGTGTTTATAATTATCGCAATTGCTACTAGTTTTTTTGTAGCTTTACCTGAATTATGTTCAGTTAGCTATTCACATTTTGTGAGGCTTTCCTAATACTGACTTTTAGCATTACCAGGAAAGTGATTTTCATTTCAAAGCTATTTGCAAATGAGAGCTAGTTCTCATTTACCTACTCTAGCCAACACTTACTGCTCTTATATCAAATGTCTAGCCATCTCCTTAATGGAAGCTAGAGAAGGTTGTCTACAAGTATAATTGTTTTGGTCTAGAGTTGATGGTTGGACATACTGGGCAAATATTCTTTCTTTCTTTCTGCTTTCTTTTTATTTTTTAAGAGAGAGTGCAGTAAAGGATGCAGGGATGAGTTCAAGGGCTGATGTCTTGAAATATTAGGCTGTAACTGATGGCTAATCCAGGGTCAGAAAAAGAAAACTCCCTTGTGATGTATTGTTGCACAACTGCATAAAGCAGATGTGTAATAAAGGCTTGTGTCTTTCCCTGAAACATCTGGCATTACTCATCATGAGAAGCAGGTGCCTAGGTTCGACAGACCACACGTCTGTTCCAGGATGACACATTTCTGTTGTTTCTGGGTTGCATTTGAATTTTCTTTGGCTCCTGCCAACCCAAGCACGTTGATGATCAAAATGATAATGCAGAGAAAGATTGCCTAAGAAAAAGAGTAAACAAGGTAGCTGCTTTTTCTGGCATCATAAGACTCTGAGTTTCAGGAAAATTAGTAAGCCACCCTGTGACTGACACCCCATGACAATCCAGATATAAGGCTTGTATACTTGTTGTGACAGGGTGAATCATGACTTCTGTGGATGGGGCCTGTCTCCAAATGGAGTGTTTGCCTGCTAGGTAGTCTTTGTTAGGTCTTAGTCAGACATGGGTCAGGGTGTCATAAAAGTTTACTGAATTGTACCCTTCTCCTCACTTAAGCCACTGTGTCTCACAGGACAGAGATTTGTGAAAGTATTGGAAAAAAGTTGACAAATGTATAAAACTTCAGCCAGGGTACATCTTGTAAAAGCTCACTAAGAGAATATGGTGAAATCCCCTGTCCTGATATGTCTTTTTTTCCTTGCTTTTCTCTCATGTGGAATCAAATCATTGATTGTTAGATTTCCAGGATGAAAGCCATCTGCTTATTCAGGTCCATGCATACTGCTTGGATTGTGATCTCTTTGAATCCCACGCAGAGTTTGGCTGGAACTTGTTCATATTTGAGTTTCTAATAATGGCATTGTTTCTCAAGGTATGGTGTTTGATTATCTGCTTCAGAGTTACCTGGCATGCTTGTGGGAAGCATAGATCCCTGGGGCTACCTCTACAGATCTACTGAATCAGTGTCTCTGACATAAAGTTTGAAAGTTTACGTTTTCAACAAGTGTTCCACATGATCCGTATGAATTCTAAAGTTTGAGAACTACTAGCTTGTGTTGAAGCTAAGTTTGCTATTTTTAATTATTTTCTAATAGGCTTTAAATAGAATTGGGGGTTAAAATAGTCAACTTTAAAAGTAAGGATTTCATGGGGCTTCCCTGGTGGCACAGTGGTTGAGAGTCCACCTGCCGATGCAGGGGACACGGGTTCGTGACCCGGTCTGGGAAGATCCCACATGCCACGGAAAGGCTGGGCCCGTGAGCCATGGCTGCTGAGCCTGCATGTCCAGAGCCTGTGCTCCGCAACGGGAGAGGCCACAACAGTGAGAGGCCCGCTTACCGCAAAAAAAAAAAAAAAGTAAGGATTTCATGGATCAGCAATAACCTTACAACCCATTTTTGGCTTGTCAGCCATGAGGCTAATGAAAGTTATCCTATAGTTAAACCTTAGAAATGTGAGCGTGTGAGTCATACTCAAAGGTGATTCTTCATAGGACAAAGACTTACTTTCAGGGATGGTTTACAGAGTTTGGAGTGTGTGTGTGTTTGTGGGTATGTGCATATGTGTGTAGAAGAAAGGGGAGTTAATTGGGGGCCTGTTGTGTATGAGAACTTTCGATTACTGCTTCTTATCCCAGGCCAGATACATACAGATTACAAGAACTCAGAGGAATTTGTCTTTTGGATTTTACCCGTAGTGAAATGATTTTAAGAAATATTTTCTTTGTCTTTTTCTTTTGCAAAAGAATAGATATCTACTATACCTAAGCTCTTTTCACTACCCCCCCTTTTTTTTTCTTTCAAGTCTATAGTGCAGAGACATAAAAACTATCATTTAAAAACCATTTAGGATGTTTTAGTCCTCACTTAGAAACATAATCCTCATTTCTCAGAAACATTTATTGAACTATAAAATATTAGTAGAACCAGAAAATATGCAAACAGTGCTTCATCAGGTAACCAGTACTGAGATCCAGAAACAAAACCTCATGGACACCCTAAAAGTCACTCTTGTCCCTAATTCTGTTCACTAAGACTTCCCAAGAAAAAACATTTTCCTGATGGCTAGAAGTCATTTTATTTCTAATAAATATCTAATCACTTTACTTATTTTTTGTAAATATTAATCTTTCTCCAGATATTGGAGTCTTTAACATCTTGATGATCAATATTAATTCAATGTGAACTTTTTTGACTAAATATTGACTTAAAAAACTCTTTTCCTTTTACTAATTTATAATTCTAGAAGTTTTCTTTCATTAAGTAAAGTTCTCTACGTTCAACTTGAATCATTTCTGTTTAGTTCATGTTTTGTTTCTAACCTGAAATGTACAAATTAAAATTTCAGGGTAGAAGTAGATATGTAGTCAATAGTAATTATGGAACACTCAGGGCAATTGTTTGAACTACATTAATTTAAAACAAGCGGTTAACAATTTTTCCGTTTTATCCAGTGGGAAAATTTGGTCAACAAGCAAACCAATTGATTAGCTATAATGGATTTAGCACAATAGTTTACTGGGACTAGGGATAATTCAATAGGAATTGATATTTGGTGTATTCGGGAGCTACAAATAAAAAGAAATACAAAGCTTTTAGGGACTTCACATGATTTTCTCTTTTAGTCATAAATCAGACTCAGCAAGGGGCAAGCCTGTTGCCTGCAGGATTAAAAGAAAGGTGTCATGACAATGTGAAAAGAATACTGTACCTGTAGTCTGCAACCTTGTTGTGTGACCAAAGGCAAGTCATATAACCTCACTAAGAGACTGTCTCCAAATCTACAAAATGAGGATAATAATATTTTCTTTGCAAAATTGTGGTGAGAAATAAATAAGATTAGTGTTTATAACCGTCTAAGCAAACAGCTGAACATAGTAACTGATCAATCACTGTGAGCTTCCCCTCTCCTTTAGCATGGCATTTATAAATGGATTTAACATGGGAGATCTATTCTAGTAGATATAACATTGGTTTTTATAGACATCTCATTTACCACTGTATTTCCTTAGAACCTCTCAGAACAGTAGGTTTACTCAGTGTTTGAGGACTTGAACTTTTCAAAGAAGATGTGAAAGTAGTTGTAAATTCTTTATGAATATTAATTACTGGCTTAGAATGGAATTCAGCAGACTTTCTGGTCCACCTGTTATTTTTTCGATCCTTAAGGACAGATATTTGTCCTATTAACTTCTCAAATAACTTTAGGGACAGAGTTGATAACGTCTCTTTTTATAACAGGGTACATCTAAAAGCAGATGTTAATAAACTAAAACATTATGAAATTCTATTTTCTTAGATTTGCATTGCATTTTAAGATTAAATCTGCCTTTTTTTCTTTTCTTCCCTCCCTCCCTCCCTTCCTTCCTTCCTTCCTTTCTCTCTAGTACAACATGGTGGGAAAAACTGATTTCATTCATTCTCTGCCTTGGGCTATAGGCAACTTCAGCTACTTTGTCTCACAGGGGAAATAATGCCCGCCCTGCTTTCCTCTTATGTGGTGATTGTCGAAATCAACTGTGATAATGTATGTTTTTTATGCAATAAAGTGCTATAAACTTTTTGTATTGATATAGCAATAACAGTAAAATTATCATGTATAACATTAACATAAATATTTCCGTTGGGCTATACATGAAAGCAATGAACAGAATTGACTTTATTCTCTGATTTTGTTATTTTATTTCATAAAGTGATTTATTTCTAGGTCCTAAACATTCTGGATGAGTGTATGAAGGCAGGAAGCTATACCTAGAAGTACAAGATTTACCAACTGCCTGGAATTTTTAATGGATTTTCATGTCACCTCTTTACTAACTTTCAGTCTAGAAATTCAGAAAACAGAATTAGAAAAAAAGAGGATAATACATTTTTCTAGCCCTCATCTTACCCAGGATGAGGCCAAGTCTATTACCATTCTCCCTCAGTTTCTATACTTAGATACCATAATAACTGTTACCAAAGCATTAAATGAGCTACCTTGCATTTGGGGAAAAAGTAACATTAACCACTAAATTTTACAATTATGCATTCCTTAGACATAGGTAAGACTTCTGTGTCTCTGCACAGAAATAATATATGTTTTGAAGTCAGAACAAACTGGTTTTGAGTCATTGTTCCACTTTATCAGCTATGTGACTTTGGGGGTAAATTATTACCTTTTTTTTTTTTTTTTTTTTTGCGGTGCGCGGGCCTCTCACAGTTGTGGCCTCTCCTGTTGCGGAGCACAGGCTCCGGACGCGCAGGCTCAGCGGCCACGGCTCACGGGCCCAGCAGCTCCGCGGCATGTGGGATCCTCCCGGAATGGGGCACGAACCCGTGTCCCCTGCATCGGCAGGAGGACTCTCAACCACTGCATCACCAGGGAAACCCTATTATCTTCTTTGAATCTCAGCTTTGTGAGGATTAAATGAAATGGCATATATCGTGTGCCCAGGACAGGGTTTGGTATATTTTAGGCATTCTGTCAGTGTTAGTTCTCTTTTCCTTCTGTCACAACACCAAAATGTTTACTTATTTTAAGAGATATGAGGGGTTTGATAATTTAGAATCATATGAAAAATCTATAACATTTTTTTTTACCGAGGCAAATGTAAAAATCCATGCTTTTGCCTACGTGAATTGAGGCTAAAAATTATATTCTCAAAAAAGATGTTTTATTGGAAATTGTTTACCTTGCATAATGCACACACATATGTGATAATTGGATTAATGCCTTAGATGTGAAATTAAAGCCATAGAGGGGATAGGAGAAAGTATAGGAGAATATTTTAATGATCTTGGATTGGAAAAAGGCTTTCTTCATATGTCAGCAGTTCAGGGATCGTAAAAGGAAATTATGTCACATTTGATTATACTAAAATTTAAGACCTCTGAATAGCAAAAAAGTAACTATAAAAGAAAGAGTAAACTGTGGATATTTATTTAGAATTCAGAAGCAAGGCCAATATCCTTAGTATTTAAGGAGCTCCTACAAATCAATAAGATAAACAACTTAGTACAGTAACCAAAGGTCCTGAAAGGACAAATGTCTAAGTAACTCACTCTTTTCCAAAAATCCTTACCTTGGTAGTCTTGAGTCCAAGTACTGGAGAGTGAGTATTAAACTATCTTTATACATGAATGGGAAGACAGTGGTCCTGTATTTGGGCATTGTGATTAGCTCCATCTTTCATGAATGACTTTTCTTGACTGGCTGAGTATTTATACCTATAAGTTTCCTAAAAATATTGTTTAAAAATTCTAGTTTTTTTAAATGGTGATCTTTTTAAACATCTCTATTTATCTTCTATGTCAGAGCATTAGGGAACAGATACTTAACCTTTTCTTGATGACTTAATTATTAAGAACACTGATTATTGTATTCTACAATAATGCAGGGCAATGAGGTTAGGAAAGTCCATTTACCTCTGTGCTCATTAGGTTCAGATTGCTATGCATTTTGAATTCTTCAGGAGATATTAATGCTAGCAACAAAAAGACAATTATGTAAATTAAAATTACCCTTGAAAATCTCCTAGGGAGTTTCCACTGTAGAGATCAATGTACAATCTCTCAAGAATTCCAGAATAGTTTCCCCTAGGCTTGGGAAGGGATTGCTATTTCTCTGATTAAGCTTCAGATAAGGTAGTTGGTTCACTATGTAGTATGAGGTTCTATGAAAAAAATGTCTGTATTTAAACTCTAAGGTACCTCCTTTGTGTTTATACTTTATGTGAATGTGCTGAGTATATCCTCAAACCTATCCTATGAAATGTAAATGTTTTATCCCCACTTTACAGGTGGAGAAATGGAGACTTTGAAAGATTAAACCCCTTACCAAATAATACATGGGTGAGAACATATGGGAGAGCCTGTGACTTTGATTTAGATTAATCCCATGCTATGCCAAATTTCTTGGAATTGTGTATAAAATAAAAGCAAAAAGGTTCTGAGTGAGAGTCCAATAAACTTTTTACTGAATAAATTATTGAAGTTTTAGGTATTAGCTTTGGGAGTGAATGTGCACTAGCTATCCAGAGGCATAACTGTCTTCTGCTTCTTATCAGCATTCTGCCTAGGTGAGGTATTACTTTGCATATCTGCAGAAGTGATAACTAAAGTATGAGGTTCCACAGCTTATAAAGATATGCTTTTGATCAAGTGTGCAGCTTGCCACACTTGTATTATAGAAAACACAGTATGATTGAGCAACAAATCTAAACAATTTCATTTTGCATTTCACATCTCTATACTATCACTGACATCATGAATCCTTCATTGTGCCTCAGAGTTTGGTGATAGAATTGAGCATATCAGGGAAGGAAGCTTTCCTGGGAAGGAAGTCTATAATCAGCTGAAATGAATGCAACTGTCTATGCATGGTGTAACTCCTACCATCTACACCCCACAGAAAACCCTGAGTAAGGGAAAACAAACCCACCACAGCATGTTTACCATTTATTCATGATTGCACAGTCCTTAATATTCTGGAATCAAAAATAATGATATGAATAGCAAGGGTTAAGGTGAGGCCCTGAGAAACAGGAAATTTTATATAAACCTCTCTTGTAATGATTGTGACCAAGTTACTTAATGTTCCTCTGTTCTTTCTAAGAGGCGATTAGCTAAGGAGTCATTTTCCAAACCTTACTTCAAGCGATTAACTCTAATACTTACCCAAATGTTTTAGATTCTCATGACATCTAAACTTTTTCTTGTTCTCTTTTCATTCAGAATTCCTTGCATTACTCTTAGGATGAGCCTCTTGTTTCTTTTCAGCCATTATTTACCATCTCCTCTCCTCTCCTCCCTTCCAGTCTCCTCCCCTTCCCAACTCCATCACATGGCTGCTCCACAGGAGAAACCAGCTTAAACAGATTTGTTGAATTATACTTTTTATCTACTTCATAGGATCAATTTTGTTCTTTTTATTAAGCCTCTATTGCTACAGAACTTCCTCCATTTTTAATGTATGAACTGTCATAAAGGACTCTAATTTTTTCAACTTTTTAGTCTGAACTTACCCTAATTTCTCTGTTTTGTAAATTTGCAGGGATTGGCAGCTCCGTGTTTTATCCTTCCACCCACTCTCTCTCTTCCCCTCATGCCTGAGAGAATGCTGCTGGTGGCCACACTTTGGACACTGTGGCTAAAACCAGTCACAAGCTGGGTGACTTCTGGCTCTTTCATAACTTCTTACATCTTAGTTTCTTATCTACCAAATGCAAATGATAATAATAACACTTCATGGAGCTGATTAAGTGAGATGATACATATGAAGTTCTTGGCACATTGTATGTGTTAAGGAAATGTTAAACTATTGTTACGATTGTTACCATCTCGTTTCTCGGAAGTTCTTTTGTATTTGAAACATGATCTGTGCTTTGCAGTTCATGTTCACTTGGTAATAAATGTATTATGTTGTCTTGATTTCAGTATTCCAACCCATTCTGATGGTTCTTTACTTACATTTTTCTCTTCTAAATACCACCCTATTTTTCTCCTTTCAATATTACATGGCTTGAAAGAGTATTCTATACTGCCAGCTTTGAGTTCAGAATTTTAGAGGCCTTCAGATCTAAAAAGACTGCAGTACCCCCGCTCCCAATATCCGCCCATACATAAATCAAAATAAAATTATCTTTTGAAACAACTTTTGAAAATAACACAAAATTCTGTAATAACTACTTCTAGGTTACAGATGGCAAAATATGAGCTTTAAATAATGAAATTGAAGTAGATTTTAAATTCTAGGTTTATAAATTTCTGAATCAATTCACTGAATTTGAACTTTTACCTTTTTTAGAGGGACCACTGTTAAGCTGTTATTAGTTTCCATACTAAATAATTCAGCCTTATAAGCCAGTTGCCATTTCCTTGAGAGACAGACATTTAAACACACATACTAGTATATGCATACTATATGCGTATACATATAGTTATGTATATATATTCATGGTATTTTTCAAAGTATCAGTACATAAAGTCTGGAGAGAGAAGATAAAGACAGTTGTCACATCTGCCATCTGCTAGCAGATTTTTGTATAGGTTTCTCAACATCTATGAGTTGCCTTTCCTGGTCTGTGAAAATTGGGTCATAATAATATTTTTTCCTCAGGGTTGCTATGAAGATTACGGAAGATCATGCAGTCGACACCATTTGAGAAGTTATTACTCACTACATAAACTCAGTGAATTAAATTTAAATATGGAATAATTTCTTTGTCTCATTAAATCATTTAGATTTGAAATCAAGGTCAGTACTGAATAATTGTTACCTACCTATCCCCTGCTGTTCAGCAACTGGTTCCTGGCTGCTTAGTGAGCACACTGTCTCTTTCCCACCAACATGTGAGCACCAAGAAGAAAGTCTTTTTTCAGGATAAGGGGAAGGGACAGATGTGAGAAGTGATAACGATTTAGTAGACTTGTTGGGAGGTTTAAATATAATTATTTGTAGAGTGCTTACCACACTGACAAATGTGGAAATGCTTATTATTAGAAAATGCTAAATAAATGGGGCTGGGTCAAGTGTTATAAAATCTTTGGAAGCAGGGTGCATTCCAATTTTTGGCCAACATCAAACAGGCTCTAGATTTGCAGTAAAAATGAGGGTGAGAGTCAGACCAAAGGGAAGACAGACAGAATTAACATGGAGTCAGGCATAGTATAGCATAAGGAATGGCATTAGTCCACATAAATTTCATGGATGGTGATTCTGGACAGCCAAGCTTCTTTTTAAAAAAAAAAATACTATACTTTCTTGTTGCCTGCTATGGAGAATGGGTGATGTAAATTAGAAGGCCTTTATTTTTCTGAGTGTCATGGGGTTTGGGATACATTGAAGGGGTAGTTCCTGAGGCAGAGTTGAAATTTTCAGCATTCTAAAGGGGAAAAGTATTTGATGATCCTGAGAAAACTGGGGAAGGAAAAGATTCAACAAGGTGGGGCAGCATGTGGTGAAAGAGAAGAGGAAGAGAAATGCTGCTAGTGATTTGGAAAAGAAAAAAAAGTCTCTAATGGGTGCTTTTGAAGGATTTGGAGGAATATACAGTTTAAATCTCTTTCTCCATCTTCCCTACAAAATCTTCAGTAAAATCTGCACCACTCATGAATACTTTGGTGTAGATGCATCCTTTAGAAGAACTGTAAAACAGACATACCTCTAGTACCTCTAACACGAGGTAGTAAAGAGTTGGTGCATTTGAGAACATCTGAGTCACGCTCTGCTTTTCCCTGTCGTTTCACTGTGACATCCATTGTTCTCAGAGGCTTCTTTTATGAAGAACAGGCTTTCTCATTTGTAGCTTTTTTTTTTTTTTGCAATACGCGGGCCTCTCACTGTTGTGGCCTCTCCCGTTGCATAGCACAGGCTCCGGACACGCAGGCCCAGCGGCCATGGCTCACGGGCCCAGCCGCTCCGCGGCATGTGGGATCTTCCCGGACCGGGGCACGAACCCGTGTCCCCTGCATCGGCAGGCAGACTCTCAACCACTGCGCCACCAGGGAAGCCCTGTAGCTTTTTTATACCCAGATTTGAAGTCACCTTCAAGTTAGGCTCTCAACACCAGGACTCCCAATTTTACCTTAAATTGCCCTAGAACATGCATACTACAGGGCTTAGATGTATAGTTTAAGGGAGAGGAGACAAAATCAGAGTGATGGTGGTAATGATAGTAGCAATAATCGCTACTGGCTGAAGAGAGATGCATAGAATAATGGTATAATGAAAAAAGATTCATTTTTAGTTGGATCAAGATTCTGTCATTATTTGCAGGGTGACCTCAATCTACTTATGTAACTTCTCTAAAACTTAGGTGTTCTCATCCATAAACCCTCTCCTCATGGACAAAGAAAGGGAACAGTGATGGAAAAGCAACAGGTTGAAAGAATCCAGTGGAAATCAGCACTGTCTATTAAAGTTAATGATAACTTTTTTTCTTGATTTTAATGAACTAGTAGTCCTCTGGCTAAATATTTTGTAGAACATGGTTAGTTCTACAATATACCAAAAGAAAGATGCACTTTGATAAATGTTTGTTTATTCTCTTTTGTAAGAAAGTGTAACGGTCAAAGAAGTCTTCAGATATTCTCATTTTTCATTATAATTGTGAATAATCTGGTAAAGTTTATATAAGATTCAGATATTCATAGTAGTAGGTAGTTTATATAAGATTCAGATATTCATAGTAGTAGGTAGTATTGACTGCCTGTGTATGAAACTAAATTTTTAAAAATTATCATTATTAAACTACCAAGAGGATAAACAATTTGCCAGTTTCTTTAGGCACAACCTTTTTGATCCTGGTAAACTGAACATTTCCAAAACCAATTGTATGCATCACAAAATGGCAATCGGAATATGCTCAATTTGCAAATGTACTCTTATCTTTAGATTTTTATTATTCAGTTAGCACATTAACTTATAGTTCAACTGCTAAAGGGAGGACTACTGAGCCATTTGTTAGACACAGAACGTGAAATCACTCATCCTCCCCAGTGAGCTTCAAATTTCTAGTGCATCTGGAACTAGGAAATGACAACCAATTTGAAAAGGAAATAATCACAATCTCTTTGCCAATATTTTTGTCTTAATAGAACTGAAGATTATGAATAACATTTTTCCTTTAGCTGTTGCTGGGCAAAGTTTTTACCTTCTATAAATCTTGCTTACGTAACAAACATAGTGGCGCTGGAGAAGCACAGTGGATAATAATGGCTGTTTTGTAGAAATGTCTTCATTGAAGAAAATGGTCACTCCAGCATTCAGCATTTTTGGAATAACTAAGGGGGTTACAAGGGAAGTTACTTTCAAGTTTCTCGATTCATGATACTTGTTTAGCTGTGGGAATATCTTTAAAGTTTCTGTTCCTATTAAGAAGGATAATCAAAGGCTAAATATAACTAGAGATCCCCTGAGCAACCAGTATACAGTCATTTGGTAAATAAAAGAGAAATTAAAAGGTTTATGCAATAAAGCATTTTTTTTCCCAAGTAGAACTTAAAAATTAACAGGGACCAGATGATAATTAATAGAATCCATTACTAAGGGTGGATGGACTGATCCAGTACTTTTACAAGCATATTTATTCATCTTCAAAGCCAAGGGAAAATGCTTTTGAAACTAGGTCAAAGAGAGAAGTGGTTTTTCTTAGACTATTGTATGATCTAATATTGCTTGATTTCTATACTGTAGAGTAACAGACCACAATAAAGATACTATGCAATTTGTTTGCATTTCAAAGAAGCATATAGAAGATTTTCATTCTGCAGAGTTGAGAATTTATGTTATTCCTTTACAGTTGATTCCGTGGCTTTTTAAAGACATTTAATGACAATAGGTTTTCTGATTTTTTTCAGATCTTACCTTAAAGAATTTTTGATGTATTAGAATTAGAATTTTTGCAACCTCTATCAGTCTTCTTTTTTAATCAAATAAGCAAAATCTTTGCTATAACATTTTTTTAAATTTATCTTTTTTTAATATTTGGCTGCGTTGGGTCTTTGTTGTGGTGCGTGGGCTTCTCATTGTGGTGGCTTCTCCTGCTGCAGAGCACGGGCTCTAGGCACCTGGGCTTCAGTTGTAGCTCATGGGCTCTAGAGCGCAGGCTCAGTAGTTGTGGCGCATGGGCTTAGTTGCTCCGTGGCATGTGGGATCTTCCCGGACCAGGGCTCGAACCTGTGTTCCCTGCAATGGCAGGTGGATTTTTAACCACTGCACCACCAGGGAAGCCCTCTGCTATAACATTTTTTAAAGTTAATTTTACGATTTTGGTTTGTCATATATTAACTTGTAATTTCTTATGAGTTAAATGTTGTTATATTGATATATAACCATTTCAAGAGTTAAGCTGCAATTGGCTAGTTGACATAAAATTACATTTATAGACATTAAATTGAACAACTGTGAATTTAAATTTTTTAATTTTCGTATTTTGGAACAAATAGATTTTTTTCGTTCTTTAATATTTTTGTAGGCCTTAAGTTTTGTGCCCAAAAATACAGTTTTAGAAATCCCAGTATGTTTCCTTGTATCCTCCCTATGTTTCACAATTGATTGCTTACTACCTAACATGTGTTTGTTATTGCTGACAACTGATTATAAAGTGTGACTATATTTTTAACTTTTCATCAAATTTGAAATAGTCATTTTTTTGCATAATTAATCATGAGAGTTTGTTCCTAATGAAAGGTATTAAAGAGTTAACCTCTTATAGATTCAATGTATGTCCCTATCAAAATCCCAACTAGCTTTTTTGGAGAAATTGACAAACTGATCCTAAAATTCACATGGAAATGTCAGAGGATCAGACTAGCCGAAGCAGTCTTGAAAAAGAAGAACAAAGTTGAAAGACTCACACTTCCCCATTTCAAAACCTACTACAAACTACAGTAATCAAGACAATGTGGTACTGGCACATGAATAAACATATAGATCAATGGAATAGAATGAAGAATCTAGAAATAAACCCTAGTATTTTTGGTCAATTGACTTCTGACAAAGGGCCAAGTCAATTCATTAGAAGAAAGAATAGTTTTTTCAGCAGAAGGTGTTGGGATAACTAAATATTCATATGCGTAAGAGTGGATTTAGATTTCTACCTAATATTATACAAAAAAATGAACTCAAGGTAGTTTATAGACTTAATGTAAGAATTAAAACTCTTAGAAGAAAACAGTATTAAAGCTCTTAGAAGAAAACAGTATTAACTCTCTGTGACCTTGGGTGAGGTGATGATTTCTTAGGAATTACATCAAAAGCATAATTAATAAAAGCAAAGATTGGTAAGTTGTACTTCATGAAAATTAAAGACTTTTGCGCTTCAAAGGACACCAAGAAGAAAGTGAAAAGACAACCCACAGAATGAGAGAAAATATTTGCAAGTCATATAGCTGATTCTTGAATCTAGAATATATAAAGAATGCTTACTACTCAATGAGACAAACAACCTAATTAAAAAAATGGACAAAGGATTGGAACAGGCAGTTCTCCAAAGCTATAGGAATGTTGAATAAGTATATGAAAAGATGCTCAAAATTATTAGTTATTAGGAAAATGCAAATCAGAACCACAATGAGATACTTTATGCCCACTGAATGACTACGATAAAAAAAGAGAGAAAATAACAATTATTAGTGAAGATGTGAGAAATTGGAACTCTCATACATTGCTGGTGAGATTATAAAAGTTACAACTACTCTGGAAAGCTATTTAGCAGTTCCTCAAACCATTAGGCATGGAGTTACCATATGACTCAACAATTCCACTCCTAGATACCTAACCAACAGAAATGAAAACATATGTTCACACAGAAATGTGTATACAGATGTTTATAGCAGCATTATTTATTAGTAGCCAAAAAAGTGGAAACATCCCAAATACCTACCAACTGGTAAATGGAAAAACAAAATGTGGCATAGCCATACTATAGAATATTATTCTATAATAAAAAGGAATGAATTACTGCTACATGCTGTGACATCAATGAACCTCAAAAACAGTATGCTAAGTAAAAGAATCAGTCACAAAAGATCACATGTGGTATGATTCTGTTTATATGAAATGCTCAGAATAAGCTAATCTACAGAGGCAGAAAGTAGATTAGTTGTTGCCTATGGATGGGAGAAAGGGGTAAGGGAGGGGATGGGAGTGACTGCTAAGGGGCATTAAGTTTCTTTATGGAGTGATGAAACTGTTCCAAAATAAGATCATGGTGATCGTTGTACAACTCTGTAAATATACTAAAATCCATTGAATTGTATACTTTAAATAAATAAACTTTATGGTATATGAATTATATATCAATAAAATTGTTAAAAAATTGAGGTAACTTCCAAAATGCAATAAACAAAGTGGCATATGGATATTTTTGATGATTGTTATTTATAACAATTTTAACAGCTGTGCTTCATATTTTCTCTAGAATAGTCTGAATACATCCAGTTTCTTGTACTTCCATCTTTCTTTTTTTTTTACTTCAAGTACCATTTTATTTTATTGTTTTATTTTTATTTTTTAGAATTTTATTTTTTTATGTAGCAGATTCTTATTAATTATCTATTTTATACGTATTAGTGTATATATGTCAATCCCAATCTCTCAGTTCATCCCACCCCACTCCTGCAATCCCCCCCTTGATATCCATATGTTTGCTCTCTACATCTGTGTCTCTATTTCTGCCTTGCAAACCAGTTCATCTGTACCATTTTTTTAGATTCCACATATATGCATTAACATATGATATTTGTTTTTCTCTGACTTTCTTCACTCTGTATGACAGTCTCTAGGTCCATTCATATCTCTACAAATGACCCAATTTCCTTCCTTTTTTCTGGCTGAGTAATATTCCATTATATATATGTGCCACATCTTCTTTATCCATTCGTCTGTCAGTGGGCATTTAGATTGCTACCATGACCTGCCTATTGTAAATAGTGCTGCAATGAACATTGGGGTCTTTTTGAATTATGGTTTTCTCTGGGTATATGCCCAGTAGTGGGATTGCTGGGTCATATGATAATTCTATTTCTAGTTTTTTAAGGAACCTCCATACTGTTCTCCACAGTGGCTGTATCAATTTACATTCCCACCAACAGTGCAAGAGGGTTCCCTTTTCTCCACACCCTCTCCAGCACTTGTTGGTTGTAGATTTTCTGATGATGCCCATTCTGACCAGTGTGAGGTGATATCTCATTGTAGTTTTGATTTGCATTTCTCTAATAATTAGTGATGTTGAGCAGCCCCTCATGTGCCTCTTGGCACATCTTCTGTATGTCTTCTTTGGAGAAATGTCTACTTAGGTTTTCTGCCCATTTTTTGACTGGGTTGTTTGTTTGTTTAATATTGAGCTGCATGAGCTGTTTATATATTTTGGAGATTAATCCTTTGTCCGTTGATTTGTTTGCAAATATTTTCTTCCATTCTGAGGGATGTCTTTTCCTCTTGTTGATAGTTTCCTTCACTGTGCAAAAGCTTTTAAGGTTCATTAGGTCCCATTTGTTTATTTTTGTTTTTATTTCCATTACTTTGGGAGGTGAGTCAAAAAAGATCTTGCAGTGATTTATGTCAAAGAGTGTTCTTCCTATGTTTTTCTCTAAGAGTTTTATAGTTTCTGGTCTTACATTTAGGTCTTCAGTCCATTTTGAGTTTATTTTTGTGTATGGTGTTAGGGAGTGTTCTAATTTCATTCTTTTACATGTAGCTGTCCAGTTTTCCCAGCACCACTTACTGAAGAGACGGTCTTTTCTCCATTGTATATCCTTGCCTCCTTTATCCTAAATTAGTTGACCACAGGTGCGTGGATTTGTCTCTGGGCTTTCTATCCTGTTCCACTGATCCATATATCTGTTTTTGTGCCCATACCATGTTGTGTTGATTACAGTAGCTTTGTGGTATAGTCTAAAGTCAGGGCATCTGATTCCTCCAGCTCTGTTTTTTTCCCTCAAGATTGGCTATTTGGGGTCTTTTGTGTCTCCATACAACTTTTAAGGTTTTTGGTTCTAGTTCTGTGAAAAATGCCATTGCTAGTTTGATAAGGATTGTGTTGAATCTGTAGATTGTTTTGGGTAGTATAGTCATTTTCACAGTATTGATTCTTCCAGTCCAAGAACATGGTATATCACTCCATCTGTTTGTGTCACCTTTGATTTCTTTCATCAGTGTCTTATAGTTTTCTGGGTTCAGGTCTTTTACCTGCTTAGGTAGGTTTATTCCTAGCTATTTTATTCCTTTTGCTTCAGTGGTGAATGGGATTGTTTCCTCAATTTCTCTTTCTGATCTTTTGTTGTTAGTGTATAGGAAGGCAAGAGATTTCTGTGCATTAATTTTGTATCCTGCAACTTTACTAAATTCATTGATTAGCTCTAGTAGTTTTCTGATGGCATCTTTAGGATTCTCTATGTATAGTATCATGTCATCTACAAACAATGCAGTTTTACTTCGTCTTTTCTGATTTGGATTCCTCTTATTTCTTTTTCTTGTCTGATTGCCATGGCTAGGACTTCCAAAACTATGTTGAATAATAGTGGTGAGAGTGGGCAACCTTGCCTTGTTCCTGATCTTAGAGGAAATGCCTTTAGTTTTTCACCACTGAGAATGATGTTTGCTGTGGGTTTGTCGTATATGGCCTTTATTATGTTGAGGTAGGTTCCCTCTATGCCCACTTTCTGGAGAGTTTTTATCAAAAATGGGTGTTGAATTTTGTTGAAAGTTTTTTCTGCATCTATTGAGATGATCATATGGTTTTTATTCTTCAGTTTGTTAATATGGTGTATCACATTGATTGATTTGCATATATTGAAGAATACTTGCATCCCTGGGATAAATCCCCCTTGATCATGGTGTATGATGCTTTTAACGTGTTGTTGGATTCTGTTTGCTAGTATTTTGTTGAGGATTTTTGCATCTATCTTCATCAGTGATATTGGTCTGTAATTTTCTTTTTTTGTAGTATCTTTGTCTCATTTTCGTATCAGGGTTATGGTGGCCTCATAGAATGAGTTTGGGAGTGTTCCTTCCTCTGCAATTTTTTGGAAGAGCTTCAGAAGGATGGCTGTTAGCTCTTCTCTAAATGTTTGATAGAATTCACCTGTGAAGCCATCTGGTCTTGGACTTTTGTTTGTTGTAAGATTTTTAATCACAGTTTCAATTTCATTACTTGTGATTGGTCTGTTCATATTTTCTATTTCTTCCTGGTTCAATCACGGAAGGTTATACCTTTCTAAGAATTTGTCCATTTCTTCCAGGTTGTCCATTTTATTGGCATAGAGTTGCTTGTAGTAAGTAGTCTCTTGTGATGCTTTGTACTTCTGTGGTATCTGTTGTAACTTCTCCTTTTTCATTTCTAATTTTATTGAGTTGAGTCCTCTCCCTCTTTTTCTTGATGAGTCTGGCTAAAGGTTTATCAATTTTGTTTATCTTCTCAGAGAACTTGCTTTTAGTTTTATTGATCTTTGCTGTTGTTTTCTTTGTTTCTATTTCATTTATTTCTGCTTTGATCTTTATGATTTCTTTCCTTCTACTATCTTTGGGGTTTTTTGTTCTTCTTTCTCCAGTTCCTTTAGGTGTAAGGTTAAATTGTTTATTTGAGATTTTTTTTTTTTGTTTCTTGGGGTAGTATTTTATTGCTATATACTTCCCTCTTACAACTGCTTTTGCAGCATCCCATACGTTTTGGATAATTGTGTTTTCGTTGTCATATGTCTCTAGCTATTTTTTGACTTCCTCTTTGATTTCTTCAGTGATCTCTTGGTTATTTAGTAACATATTGTTTAGCCTCCATGTGTTTGTGTTTTTTACGTTTTTTACCCTGTAACTGATTTCTAATCTCATAGCGTTGTGGTCAGAAAAGATGCTTAATATGATTTCAATTTTCTAAAATTTGCTGAGGCTTGATTTGTGACCCAAGATGTGATCTATCCTTGAGAACGTTCTGTGCGCACTTGAGAAAATAGTGTAATCTGCTGTTTTTGGATGGAATGTCCTATAAATATCAATAAAATCTATCTGATCTATTGTGTCATTTAATGCTTGTGTTTCCTTATTAATTTTCTGTCTGGATGATCTGTCCATTGGTGTAAGTGAGGTGTTAAAGTTACCCACGATTATTGTGTTACTGTCGATTCTGTCTTCTATAGTTGTTAGCATTTGCCTTATGTATTGAGGTGGTCCTATGTTGGGTGCATATATAGTTATAATTGTTATATCTTCTTCTTGGATTGATCCCTTGATCATTAAGAAGAACAAAGTGTCCTTCTTTGTCTCTTGTAACATTCATTATTTTAACGTCTATTTTATCTGAGTATTGCTACTCTAGCTGTCTTTTGATTTCCATTTTCATGGAATATCTTTTTCCATCCCCTCACTTTCAGTTTGTATGTGTTCCTAGGTCTGAAATGGGTCTCTTGTAAGCAGCATATATATATGGGTCTTGTTTTTGTATCCATTCAGTGAGCCTGTGTCTTTTGGTTGGAGCATTTAGTCCATTCACATTTAAGGTAATTATCGATATGTATGTTCCTATGACCATTTTCTTAATTATTTGGAGTTTGTTTTTGTAGGTCCTTTTCTTCTCTTGTGTTTCCCACTTAGAGAAGTTCCTTTAGCATGTGTTGTAGATCCAGTTTTGTGGTGCTGAATTTTCTTAGCTTTTGTTTGTCTGTAAAAGTTCTTGATTTCTCCATCAAATCTGAATGAGATCCTTGCTAGGTAGAGTAATGTTGGTTGTAGGTTCTTCCCTTTCATCACTTTGGTATTTCATGCCGTTCCCATCTGGCTTATAGAGTTTCTGCTGAGAAATCAACTGTTAACCTTATGGGAGTTCCCTTGTATGTTATTTGTCGGTTTTCCCTTATTGCTTTTAATAATTTTTCTTTGTCTTTAATTTTTGTCAATTTGATTACTATGTGTCTTGGAGTGTTTCTCCTTGGATTTATCCGGCCTGGGACTCGCTGTGCTTCCTGGACTTGGGTGGCTATTTCCTTTCCCATGTTAGGGAAGTTTTCAACTATAATCTCTTCAAATATTTTCTCGGGTCCTTTCTCTCTCTCTTCTCCTCTGGGACCCCTATAATGCAAATGTTGCATTTAATGTTGTCCCAGAGGTCTCTTAGACTGTCTTCATTTCTTTCCATTCTTTTTTCTTTATTCTATTCTGTGGCAGTGAATGCCACCATTCTGTCTTCCAGGTCACTTATCTGTTCTTCTGCCTCAGTTTTTCTGCTACTGATTCCTTCCAGTGTATTTTTCATTTCAGTTACTGTATTGTTTATCTCTGTTTCTTTGTTCTTTAATTCTTCTAGGTGTTTGTGAAACATTTCTTGTTGCATCTTCTTGATTTTTGCCTCCATTCTTTTTCCGAGGTCGTGGATCATCTTCACTATCAGTATTCTGAATTCTTTTTCTGGAAGGTTGCCTATCTCCTCTTCTTTTAGTTATTTTTCTGGGGTTTTATCGTGTTCCTTCATCTGGTAAAAAGTCCTCTGCCTTTTCATTTTGTCTGTCTTTCTGTGAATGTGGTTTTTGTTCCACAGGCTTCAGAATTGTAGTTCTTCTTGCTTCTGCTGTCTGCCCTCTGGTGGTTGAAGCTATCTAAGACACTTGTGCAAGCTTCCTGATGGGAGGGACTGGTGGTGGGTAGAGCTGGGTGTTGCTCTGGTGGGCAGAGCTCAGTAAATCTTTAATCCACTTGTCTGCTGATGGGTGGGGCTGAGTTCCCTCCCTGTTGATTGTTTGCCCTAAGGCAACCCAGAACTGGAGGCTACAGGCTCTTTGGTGGAGCTAATGGTACCCTCTGGGAAGGCTCATGCCAAGGAGTACTTCCCAGAACTTCTGCTGCCAGTGTTCTTATACCTGTGGTGAGCCACAGCCACCCCCTACCTCTGCAGGAGACCCTTCAACACTAGCAGGTAGGTCTGTTTCAGTGTCCTGTGGAGTCACTGCTCCTTCCCCCTGGGTTCTGATGTGCACACTACTTTGTGTGTGCCCTCTAAGAGTGGAGTCTCTGTTTCCCCCAGTCCTGTCGAAGTCCTGCAATCAAATCCTGCTGGCCTTCAAAGTCTGATTCTCTGGGAATTCCTCCTCCCATTGGGTTGGGAAGCCTGATGGGCTCAGAATCTTCACTCCAGTAGGTGGACTTCTGTGGTATAACTGTTCTCCAGTTTGTGAGTCGCCCACCCAGTGGTTATGGGATTTGATTTTATTGTGATTGTGCCTCTCCTAACATCTCACTGTGGCTTCTCCTTTGTCTTTGGATGTGGGGTATCTTTATTGGTGAGTTCCAGTGTCTTCCTCTCGATGATTGTTCAGCAGTTACTCGTAATTCTGGTGCTCTCACAAGAGGGAGTCCCATCTCTGTTTCTATATCTGTGTTTATGTCTGCCTCTTCCTGCCTCTAGCTGTATCTCTCTATATAATTCAGTCTACAAAATTAAAGCACTAGAGTAAGATGTGTTTTAAAATCTCGGTAATATAGCACTTTCTTCCCATGTTTTAATAAGTATCAGTTTAGTTTATTTCAGTTTAGTGTGCACTAAGCTAATAAAACTGCTTTCATATTTATGCTGAATATTAGCAGACATACTTGCCAATTATGGATCATAGCTGATACTAAATAGCCTCAGATGAATTGTTGCTTTCTCAGTCTTGACATTTCTTATTAACGTCTAAGAAAATTCTGATTATTTTAGGAAATAGGATGAAAGACACTAGAATTGCCTGGGGAATGAAAGCTCTTTGAGACTCTTTTAGTATTTGAAGGATAGTGACCAGTTAGTCTCCATATACTCTGACAAGTATTCTTAAAGACCAGCAAGAATAATTTTGTTAATGTCTCAGGAAGAAATTCCTAAGAACAAGGATTTTAAACATGGAAATGACTTACAAAATGTAAGCTTGGCATTTTTTTCTCTATCCACAGTAAAAAAAAAAAAAAAAAAAATTTACAGAGCCCACTGTGGACATAACAGCTAGAGGCAGAGGACGTCCTTAAATGGGGCAATCAAACATTTTTATTTTTCCTGGTAAATCTTTAGTTTTAATTGGGAAAGTTCAGTATGGACCAAATATTTAAATTAGTTCTGATGTGTTTCACATCAGTCATTTCATGATTAAGAACAGCTTCTAGTGAAATAGATCAGTTGAACTGACAACCTAGGCTAGCGTTGGACAAAATTATGTAGTTGATAGAGTTATTCTTTGGTATTCTCTTTCTTTTCCTTCTTTCATGAATTACATCACTTCCTGGTAGGCAGCATGGTATAGTAAGAAAGCTTGAGACCTGAAAATGAAATCCAGTTTCCCACGTGCAAGTTGTTCATCTGGTCCCAGTTGCTGAACCTGTCTGAATCTCTATTTCCTCATATTCAAGAAGAGGATTATCAGTCCTATTTTATGGAGCTGGCATGAGCATTAAATGACACAGTGTCACAATGTACTAGAAGCAAAAGAAATGTTTCCTTTCCCTTCCTCTCAAAGTCTCCCCTGCCACAAATAACCCAGGGAATTTAAACCATTTTAAGATGGTCTTGTCTTAATAAGTTACTCTTTATAAGGAATATTGAAGTTGAGAAATAGCCTGTGTAGAATTTTAAATAACATTGGACGCGTGGTAGGAAGACATTTGAGGGCATAAAGAACACTCTAAGTTCTCTTAACTAATATTATGGAGGTGATCATGCACATCATTTACTTATTCTGGCCAGTTTTGATCATGTTATTATACAATTTATCAGCTAACTGGCCAAGGATGTTTGGCCTGATGGCTTTGATGTAATGAGCATTTATGTGACATTTTAAAATGATGACATATAATGAAATATCATTCAGGCTTATAAAGGGATGAAATTCTGACACTTGCTACAACATGGATGAACCTTGAAAATGTTATAGTAATGAAGTAAGTCAGATACAAAAGGACAAATATGGGATGATGCCACTTATACCTAGAATAGTCAAATTCATAGAGACAGAGAGTATAATAGTGGTTACAAGGGGCTGGAGGAAGGGGGAATGAGGAGTTATTGTTTAATGGGTGTAGAGTTTCAGTTTGCAATGATGAAAAATTTCTAGAGATACAGAGTGGTGCAGGTTACACACAGTGTGAATGTACTTAATGCTGCTAGCTGAATTATACACTTAAAAATGGTTAAAATCTTATATTTTATATTATGTATATATGGCTCAATAACAAAGGCAAACTGCTAAATACAAAATAAATGATATAATATAAACAGTAGAAAGTACACAGATTCAAGAGCTTGTAAGGACAAGCTACCACCTGGGAGAAAATATTTGCAAAAACATATCTGATAAAGGACTGTTATCCAGAATACACAAAGAATCCTTAAAACTCAACAATAGAAAATGAATAACTTGATTAAAAAATGGGTACCTGAACAGGTGTCTCACTAAAAAAATTATCAGATAGAATATAGCCTTTGAGAATCTGCTCCACATCATATGTCATTAGGGACATGCAAATTAGAACAAAAATGAAATATCACTATACACCTATTAGAATGACCAAAATACAGAATTCAGACAATCAAAAGCTGGATGGGAACTCTCATCCATTGCTGGTGGGTATGCGAATTGGTACAGTCACTTTGGAAGACAGCTTGTCTATTCTTACGGAACTAAAGATACTTTTACCATATGATCCAGCAATCGTGCTCCTTGGTATTTACTCAGAGGAGTTGAAGCTTACAGCCACACAAAAACCTGCTCATAGATGTTTATAGCAGTTTTATTCATAATTGCCAATATTTGGAAGCAACTGAGATGTCCTTCAGTAGGTGGATGGATAAATAAACTGTGGTACATCCAGACAATGAAATATTACTCAGTGGTAGAAAGAAATAAGCTACCAAGCCATGAAAAAACATGAACACAATCTAAATGCATATTACTAAATGAAAGAAACCAATCTGAAAAGGCTACATACTATATGATTTTAACTATATGACATTCTAGAAAGGGAAGAATTATGGAGACAGTAAAAAGATCAGTGGTTATCAAGGGTTGAGAGGAGGGAGAGATGAACAGGTGGAGCACAAAAGATTTTTAGGGCAGTGACACTATTTTGTAGATATTGTAATGGTGACATACATTACATAATACTTGACATTATACATTTGTCAAAATCCATAGGATGTGAACCCTAATGTAAAATATGGACTTTGGATGACATGATGTGTAGGTTGATCAATTGTAATCAATGTACTACTCTGATAGAGGATGTTGATAATGGGGGGAAGCTGTGCATATGTGGAATTAGCAGGTGTATGAGAAATCACTGTATGTTCCCCTCAATTTTTCTGTGAACCTAAAAGTGCTCTAAAAATAGTTTAAGTTTTAATAAAGTGCATTAATAAAGTTCAGAGAACATAATTACATACTTGGTGGATTTTCATAAACTGAACTCACTTTTATAATGAGCACTCAAGTCAAGGAATAGAAATACCAGAAACCTCCCGTGTAACTTTATCCACTATCCACTTGCCATAAGTAACCACTGTCATGTCTTCTAAAACTATAGATTTTCCTGTTTTTTTTTTAAACTGGATAAAAATTCAATAATACAACCCATTTTGTTTGTAAGAATCATTTCTATTTTTGTCTGTAGTTGTAGATTGTTCATTCTCATTGCTATGTACTATTTTATTGTGTGAATATTCTGTAACTTATATATCCACCCTACTATTGATGGATATTTGAGGAGTATCCTGTTTTGAGCAATTGTGAAGTGTGCTTCTATGAATATTGTAATGCATTGTGCATTTTATTTTATTTTTTGGTGAACATATGGGTGCATTTCTTTTAAGTTCATACCTGGGAGTAGAATTGCTAAGCCATAGGGTATACATATATTCAGCTAGATAGATACTGTCAAGAAGTTTTCCAAAGTGGTTGTATCAGTTTACACACCATCAGCAGTGCGAATTGTGTTTACTCTGTGTCCTCGCTAGTCTTACCAATTTTATTTTCCTGTCTGTTCATTTTAGCTATTCTTGTAGGTGTGTAGCCATATCAACTCATAGCATCTTCCAAATAACTTCTCAGTTGCCTCTATCACACATATCTAGGTCTCTCTGCTTTTGGTTAGGTTGATGCTCAGATTTTTAAAAAAATTCCCTTTATTTTTTTACCTTACATCTAAATTCGTATTTCACATGATATATTCATAAATAAAACAGTGGATTTTTGGTCTGGGTTCCACTTTGGTTTTCTGGCAAACACTTCAAAAGACAACTGTTAGCATCAAGATTCCAATGTCCTGGTATGAATAAATTAACAGTTGTCTGCAAAGTTAAAAATCTAGCTTAATGCTTTTGAAATATTTTGACAACCATTTTACTGATGTAAGTAGTTTGGATGGCCTGTTTTTATGGAGAAGGAAAATCAAAACACTTTGAAATCTCAAATGGGTAAAATTACTGATACTGACTAGTAAAATTTAATTATTTATCTAGTGCTATACAGGATATGTAGAAAAATTGGGTCCTGTTAACAGGAAGCTAAATAGAAATGACATTAAATTGTACTTATTCAGATTAATCGAGAGACAGTCAGATAAGTATTAAGTTTGAGTTCTATAAAAAATTTAGTTTTATATATTCCAAGTATGTACTACACAATTGGTAGCTAAAGTGTTTCAGAGGTCATTTAGGAATTTGCTAAATTCCTAAAAAGTGAATGAATAAGAAGAATGTATAATACATTAATTGTTTAAGGATTGATAAAAATAAGGTACTCAGTAAAATGTATATTTTCTAGTCAAACATGAACTTATGCAGTACCATGTATTTTAGTGATTTGACTAACATACAATTTCTCCTTTCTTTAGCCTTTCTCTGATCACAAGTTCAAAATGAGTAGATTATGAATTAACTAGTAAAGTGTTTTAGTAGCACTTTGATCTTTAGGGATTCCCAGGATTAAAATTACATGCATCCAAACAAAAAATGATTATTTGCATACCAAATTATTTGTATAGGTCAATAACATGTGCATATAAGTTCTACAAATCCATCATTATGTATTGCTATAACTGCTAAACAGCATTATACTATTTGCAATGTGTTTCTAGATACTCAATCATGTTACAAAATCCGTTAACAGTTCTGTCAGTCTTGTGTCTATCCTCAGCTATCACTCAAGGGGCAAGCAGTTTAAAGGTTGAAGGCACATTTTCATATACACACTAGAATTCAGCCCCAGGGCCATACCCTCTAGGATGGCTGAATCTCTCTGATTTTAAACAAGAACCATCATAAGACTTCTTATTTAGCTCTCCTTGAGGGGCATATAAGGATGCCCTTGAGGTATTTAATTAGATGGATTCATCTCTATCCTAGGGTTATTGGGGGTTTGCCAAAGGAATATAATACTTAGTTGCTACTTCAAAAGGCTTGTGTGCCGGTTGAAAAATTATAGTTTTCAAATGAGCAAGTAGAGTTCCAACGTTCCCAGCTATTTCATTCACCACAAAACTGCCAGAAGTGTTCTCCAATTGTTATTTTCATTTGTTGTTATAGTAAGGTCATTCCTGTCATTGTTTATTGTGATTTTGGGAAACTTCATTCCCATCCCTAACATGATTCTAGAAGACCCTTTCTTTATTTTGTATATCATTTTCTGTTAAATTTCTGACTTCCATATATCATCCATTGGCTTGTATTAGACTTGGATAATGTAATTTCTCTTCCTGACACACAAGGCATGCTAGAATATAATCTCCATGGTGACAGAAACTTTTGTCCATTTCATTCACTGCTACATCCCCAGTGTCTAGAATAATGCCAGACACATGGTAGGTCCCAGTAAAATTTTCTTGAATGAATGAGTGATGAACAGCAATTTTAGCTTCAGGTAAATTGTAGCAATTAAAAAATTAGAATTGAAATTGTAATTTAAATCCAGTTTTCTAGACATCATTGCTAAAGGAATACATTTATTTTACATAAAACTTCCAGATGATGAGAGAAGGTGAACCTCATGAACTCCTCTCTTCTTTATTTACAGGAAGTTACCTAGTCTTTCTTATTTCCTTTCCTGCCAAACTCTTTGAAAACACAAATTGTCTCTTCTTCCTTGCTGATGGGCCAGCCTCCTTACCTCCTCCTCCTCCCATTGTAGTCTGGCTTCTCCCCTACCATTTCCCTGGAGTTCCTCTCACTAATGTCACCAAAGATACAGTGGTCTCTTCCTAGTCTCTTTCCCATTTGACTCTCCTAGAGGATTGGTCCTTGTAGCCTACTACTTTTTGTGAAACTCTTTCCTTGCCCTCTGTTTCTCCCTTTCTCTTTGTTCTCCTCCTAAATTATTGCTTATTCTTAGGCTCCCTTTCTGACTTTTTTCTGCTTACTCTTACAGAGACAATTGGTCTTCCTCATCCCCACTTCTCTTCTTACTATGTGTCTTTCCTTCTGTGATCCCATTTACTTTTTGACTACAACCCTTCTCTCCATACTGCTGACTTTCTTGTCTATATCACCAGCTCTGACCTCACTCTTGAGACACGTACCTTTATGCCCAAAAGCTTTTAAAATCTATCTGTGTGCCCCTTAGATTGAACATATTTGAGTTCAACCTATTCAAAGTTTAAGTCAATGCCAGTTCTTACAATTTGGACCATCTCTTGTCTCCCTATTTCAGGTGATAGCATCACCATCTTCTCAGATACTCAGACAAAAAGAGTAATGTTTATTCTTGACTTCTTCTTTCTTTCCCACATCCAGCCAGCCACTGAATCCTATAAACTCTAAAATAAAGTTTATTTTCACTCTTCACTGTAGTTACATTCTATAAAGTCACTCTGATGATGAATTAGCAAATACTGAACCATTGCTCATAGAAGAAATACATGATTAGGTACCTGTGAGCCTCTCTGATCACAATATTTTTGTTAACTGATTAATGCATAACTTTGTTTCATGTGTTTTTGTTTAAAGACACCTTAATTAAGATATATTGTTGATTCATTGATATTGAACTCACGGTCAACAAATAGCACTATAATTCATGCCTGATTGAAGTTATCTAACATACATATTTTCTCCATAAGGCACCTCACAACCCTCTTGCTCGTAGGAACACTAAATAGCACTATGCTTGGGGGCCATTTAAAGGGTGAAATCACCAAAAAAAAAAAAAAAGCACAAAGATGTGAAAAATGTGGCACTAAATGAACCATAAAAATGACACATGTTTTCAGTATAAAAACTGAAACAGGGGGCTTCCCTGGTGGCGCAGTGGTTGACAGTCCGCCTGCCGATGCAGAGGACTACGGGTTCGTGCCCCGGTCCGGGAAGATCCCACATGATGCGGAGAGGCTAGGCCCGTGGGCCATGCCTGCTGAGCCTGCGCGTCCGGAGCCTGTGATCCGCAACGGGAGAGGCCACAATAGTGAGAGGCCCGCGTACCTCAAAAAAAAAAAAAAAAAAAAAAAACTGAAACAGGAGAGCAGAGCATCACCTTGTTTGACCTCAGCTGGGAATGTGCACAGTGGGCCACTCAAATTTTCACACCTCTCTCCATGTCTGTAGATGACAAAAGGACACGAGTATTGATTTAGGGGTTACAAAAATTTTTTAGTGAGTAGGCGTATTTGCAAATGCAGACCTTGTGAGTACTTAGGATCAATTGTACCTCTGAATCCCAGTTTTTCCTCTCCATTGTTTACTTCAGATGCTCATCATTTCTTTCCTGGGTTATTACAGGAAAAGAACTATAACTATTATCATTGACTCAGGTCTCCCTTTAATTCGTCCTTCTACTGTTTTTGAGAACTCATTATTGATCTTGTCACATTACAGTGTAAAATTTTTCAGTGTTAACCCCACTGGTGAAGGAATATATTTAAATATATCATCACAGCATATAGATTAGCCCCAACCCACTTTTCCAGTCCCATCTTTAATAAACACACACACTACTTTCTTTTTGGACATAAGAATTGAATATTCAACAAAAACTATATTGTTATTTTATATCTCTAGACATTTTAATACTTTTCACACTCTCAGTAGTAACCTCATCCCTCTTCATTTCTGGATAACGATGTCATCTCCTTTGAGTAGACATTTGAATCTTTGTCAGGTAGCTAGCTGTCCTCTCACCTTGCTTCCGTAGATTATTTTGATATACCTGGACTCTAGTATTTGCTTAAGTCTCCCACGTACTGTGCCCTCCTCCTTAAAGGTAAGAGCCATAACTGATTCATATAATTGCTCTTTCTACACTCATATCTAATAAGGTTTATGAATTTGACTTCCAAAATATCTGATTGTACCAGGCTTAGCATCTGATTCTTGTTAGCCTAACAATAGATGTGTTGAGTAAATTGATGAATGAATAAATAAATAATTGAACTTTGGGGGCTTCCCTGGTGGTGCAGTGGTTGAGAATCTGCCTGCCAATGCAGGGGACACGGGTTTGAGCCCTGGTCTGGGAAGATCCCACATGCCGCGGACCAACTAGGTCTCTGAGCCACAACTACTGAGCCTGCGCGTCTGGAGCCTGTGCTCCGCAACAAGAGAGGCTGCGATAGTGAGAGGCCCGCACACCACGATGAAGAGTGGCCCCTGCTCGCCGCAACTAGAGAAAGCCCTCACACAGAAACGAAGACCCAACACAGCCAAAAATAAATAAATTAATTTTAAAAAAATTGAACTTTGGTCTATTTATGAGAGATTTTTGACTGGTCATGTACTTTCATTAAGGGTTCATAAGAGATCATAAAATGATAGTCCAGAACCATCTAGGTACTAAAATTAAAACAACTAGAGTATATAAGCATTTGGTGGCATTTTTTCCTAGTGTAATCTCTCTTCATGATTATAGCATGTTTCCTGTAGAATGGAAACAGGATAACAGCCATTTTGAAATTCACTCTGAGCTGGTGGCACTTGTATTCTGTTGGTGTGGGTCAATTACCAATGATTTTTTTTTTTTTTTTTTGCTAACAGGATTGTTTAGCGAAACAATGAGAGAAGAAATGTGTTAAGATTCTGAAGAATATTGAGTTACAAACATTATTTTATAGTTAGTTTCTCTGGGGGAAATCATGAAACAGAAAATGATAATATCAAGAACAATTTGGTGAAATAGTTTGTAAATGATAGTGTGAAAAACTTGACTTTATTTTTCCTTGGTAAGTAATAACATTTGAAACCATGGATGTCTTTTACTGTGATCCATCTTTACATTCTAGAAAAGTCATTTATATGCTGATGAATTTAATACCTTTTGCCCTCATTTTTAGATGAACATCATTGAGTTACTTGGATGTTGGCAAGAAAAATTAAACTTCTGAAATGCTTCATTCAGGAGTAGAAATTGGGTGTTTTATTATATTTCTCTCTAATGTATACAAAACTAGAAAGGATGCATTTTTATCTATGAGAGTCTTGTTTTTTATATCTAAAATGTGTTTGACTATTGCTTGGAAGCTATCATAAAACTTTTATCTCTCCCTGTATTCATAAATGCTTATATGTATGTATCTGTAACAAGATAAACACTCCACAAGGCTTATGTATGTATTTGTATCTATTAATTTTTTTTTCCTTCTGGGATTGGGATTCACAATCTAATATAGAGAAGGAGAAGTAGAATTGTGCAGTATAATGAAAAGAGCATTTGCTTTTGACCTTGGATCTAGTATTACCTCTACCTTTACCAGTAAAATTATGTTGCTTGGAGCAAGCAACATGGTATCTCTGGGCCTTAATTTCCTTACCTGTATAAATGACTCAGTTGGATAACATAATTTCTAAGATCAAAATTCTTTGTTGAAAGGTGAAATTTTAGTTACTACAGAGTTGTTGACAGATTTAAAGCATGGAGTAGACACTTAATACATTGAGTACATATTTGTTAACTGAAGGAATCGGGGGTGATGGGTAATTTTATGTGTCAACTTGACTGGTCCACGAGGTGCCTAGAAATTTGGCCAAACATTACTCGGTGAGTATTGTTAATTTTTTTAAAAACAATATACACAGTGTCTTCTTTTGTTCAATATCTCTTCTCACAAACCTGTGTAACAAGTAGACTAGCAATTTTCTAACAATATATTATACAATAGATAAGTGACTTTTTATCCACATAAGTTTTTGAGGTTTTTGTTTTCATGGCATGTGCTGTAAAGAAATTAAGATGTAGGACTGCCGTACAGATTATTTCAGTTATTTAAATTAAAATGCAAAGGATTCATTTTGTATTTAAAAATCAAAGGACAATGGAGAGTAGATAGTGAATAGCGAACAACTGGTATCAGGGTATATAAAATGTAAGAGTCATGAAGATGTGTTAATGGGGATGTATTAGAATCATAACTTCCTCTTTACAACAGCATAATTAATTGATTAGACAACGTGCTAGGTATTGGAGAAAGAAAGATAAAAAATATATATAGTTCTTATCCTTAAAGAGTTGTCTAGTAGAAGAGAAACAGATGTGCATTATATTATAGGGGGGAAGAATCTAAGTCCTGTAACTGGAGTTGGTCTCCTCTACTGTTACATGAGATAATAATAATATAATAGTTACTTCATACTGTTATGAGTTTTAGACTAAATGGTACTGTATTAGCTTTTGTCCCATATTTCAGTGGCTTGCTAAAACCAACTTGTGCTTCTTTCTCTTGTTACGTGAGTGCTGCAGATTATCTGTTGTTTTGCTGGGCTTGACTGGTCTCTGTTGAGTTCCACATGTCTTCTCATTCTGGGAGTCATGTTAAGGGTGCATGTTTGAACATCCTGTTCCTGTGGCGAAGACAAGAGTAAGAGAGACAGAGCCAGACTATACGTAGGCATGTAAAGCTTCTGCTCAGACATATGATACATCTGGTTTACCCAGATTTCATTGGCCAAATCAAGGTACATGGCCAAGCCCTAAATAGATAGATAGGGAAGAATACTCTGCCATCTAGGAGCATGGCACGAGTGAGAAGCCAGTAAATATTTAGGAACAAATAATATAATCTACCACAAGATGTAATACATGTAAAACATATAAAGCATGTAGCATGTCTGGCACAGAGTACACATATAATGTTTATAATTGCATGATACAATGTTTATAATTGTATGATGATAGCAATAGTGCTGATAGTGACTAAATTATATAGAAACACAGGTAATGGAGTAATTCCATTCTTGCAGAGGAATGTAGGACAGCATTACAGAGGAGGAGATATTGGGCCAGTAGTTCAGGGGAGAAAGAGAGGAAAGTATTTCCAGATGAAAAGATACAGTAATATAGAAAAAGAGTAGGCTAAAGGCAAAGTAGACGTGGGGTTTATGACCCTTCCTGGAAGTGATGTCTTATACCTAACTAGTTATGACACTTATGATAAATTCAGCTGCAAGTAACAGAATATTTAATTAAAAGTAGCTTAGGGGGTCTTCTCTGGTGGCGCAGTGGTTGAGAGTCCGCCTCCCGACGCAGGGGACACGGGTTCGTGCCCCGGTCCGGGAAGATCCTACATGCCGTGGAGCGGCTAGGCCCGTGAGCCGTGGCCGCTGAGCCTGCGCGTCTGGAGCCTGTGCTCCACAACAGGAGAGGCCACAACAGTGAGAGGCCCGCGTACCGCAAAAAAAAAAAAAAAAAAAAAAAAAGTAGCTTAGGGACTTCCCTCGTGGTCCAGTGGTAAAGAATCCACCTTCCAGTGCAGGAGACACAGGTTTGATCCCTGGTCAGGGAACTAAGATCCCACATGCTGCAGGGCAACTAAGCCCACGCGCCACAACTACTGAGCTCACGTGCCTGAACTAGAGAGCCTGCATGCTCCAAACTACAGAGCCCACATGCTCTGGAACCCATGCGCCACAACTAGAGAAGAGAAAACCCGCATGCCACAACTAGAGAGAAGCCCTCGTGCCACAACGAAAGATACCGCATGCCTCAGTGAAGATCCCGCATGCCCCAACTAAGACCCAACACAGCCAAAAATAAAAAAATAAATAATTTTTAAAAAAAGTAGCTTAAATGACAAAAAGCATGTGTTGTATCACTAAACAAGAAGTCTCAATGTGGTGAATTTCAGGATTCATTCAGTATTATAAGGATGTCTTCACTGAAGGGTTTTACCTTTCCATCTTTCCACCCTTAGTGTGATGGCTTTTGTCCTTTAGGTCTTTCCTGTTTTGTTCATACGTTGGCTTTTGCAGCTCAAGGTAACATGACCTCACGTAGCAGCATCTAAATGCACGTTAAGAGTTTCTCTTTTGGCGTCTCTTTTTATCAGGTCTGAAAATATTTTTCAGAAGCTCCCTTCAGAGCTGAATTCTTATGTCACATTGGCTAGAACTAGCTTAGATGTTCACTCCTACAAAATGAGTGGCAAAAAGGAATGGAATTACCATGATTGATTTAGAACAATAATGATCTAAGGAAGTTCTTACCTTCTCTGAACACATTTCTTCTCCTACACAAGAACAAAATCAGGATTCTCTTAGCAAACAAGAGAGTAATGGCTCTTAGGCCTTCAATAGTATCTTCCATGCACAGATATGAGATTTGTGTTTTCTCTTCAAAATTAAACATTTAGCGTGAGTGAATATCTAAGCGAATATTATCTTGACTTTCACCATTTATATAAATTATATCTTGAATAAATCCTGGCATTAAATTATTGCTGAGAGTTGAAACAAAAATTAGCCATTTAAGTGTGGGACCAATAGGGTTTTTGCAGACTATGTGAATGTGTTGGTAACATAGAGACCCAGTAGTGGGTCCAGGGTTTTGTGTGACCGCCTCCTTTGCCTTCAAAAACCTTTGAGAGGTTTGGAAAGTGTATGATCTGATTCATATGACAAACTGAAATAGACTTCATTGGGAAAATGTTGTTACCTGCCTTTATCCCTAATAATCACGTCAGATAAATCCCTTATCCTATTATTTTTTTTTTCTTTTCTTTATTGATGTACTGTGGCTAGCTTCATCAACATTGACAACTTTCTTAATCAGTTTAGGCTGCTACAACAAAAATATCATAGACTGGGTGGCTTAAACAACAAATGTTTATTTCTCACAGTTCTACAGGCTGGGAAGTCCAAGCTGAAGAAGCCAAGAGATTCAGTGTCTGGTGAGAGCCTACTTTCTCTTTCACAGATGGCTGTCTTCTTGCTTTGTGCTCTTCGTGTACTTATAAGGGCATCAGTCCCATCATGACTCCACCCCATGACCTAATTATCTCCCAAAGTCGGCACTGCCCAAAACATCACATTGGTGGTTAGACTTCAACATACAAATTTTTTAGGGGAGGGCACAAACATTTACTACATGGCAATACATCATAATTTCTTTTTAAAAATTCCTTAATTTTATATAAAACTAAAGGACAAAGAGCTCGGCAGTATCCTCCCTTGAAATGCACTCATCTTGTGCCATTACAGAGGCCAATTTGAACATCTGATCAATTTGTAGCTTTCTTGAATGGGATGCTGATTCCCAAGGGTAACTGCAGTGAACAGTAAATGCAGACAAGATGGCATTAGTCAACACATACATACTCACACTTAGGATTTTAAAAATGTGAAAGCTTAATTTATCACAATGAAAAAAAAATGAAGGTTCTGGAGCAAAAGGTAAAAATTCATCTATTTTCCTCTCAATCCATATTCTAATATTCAGACAGCATGGTTCTGTGACTCATTGGGCTAATCTCCCCTGTTTATGACATAGTTCAACACTCATGCATTTTTAGTTCTTATGACTTTCTTTTGTTCATATGTTTGAGTCAATTATGTTAGCTATTCATCAGTGTATTAGACAAGTCTCTACCACTTTATCCTTCAGTGTCTCACATTATAAGCTTTTTGGCCTCCCAACCCTACTGCCTGATAGAATTTAAATCACAAAATGGAGCAAAAAAGAAGCAACCAGGATGCATGGAGTTTATGGGAAAGATTAATCATGAGAGAAGATCTGAAAAATATAAGAAAACAATGAGGACGAAGAGACTAAAAATGGCTCTTTTAATGGGTGGACCCCTTGAGGAAAAGACCTACATAACCATGGAGAAGGAGGAAAAGGGGTTTAGCCAACACAATTGGTATTTGAAGGTCAGATCCTGCTTTTCTCGGCTTGATTGGTAATTTTAACTTTTAAAACATTGAACAAATAAAGCTTTCTCTTAAATATTTATGTCAGGATTTATGGCTTATTTCTTAATATTTCCTGATGAAAAAAAATTAACAAAAGAAGAATGGACACAACAGTTTTTAGATTCATTTCAGCAACATACGAGCATATTCCCATTATGTTAAAAAAATACCATGAACGGAACATGTTTAAAGTTGATGGAACATTATTGGTGCTATGTATAAAATAGACAACTGATGGGAACATACTGTATAGCACAGGGAACTCTACCTGATGCACTGTGGTAACCTAAATGGGAGGGAAGTCCAAAAGGGAGGGGATATCTGTATGTGTATGGCTGATTCATTTTGTTGTGCAGTGGAGGCTAACACAACATTATAAAGCAACCATACTCCAATAAAAATTAATGAAAAAAAATAATAAAGTTGATGGAAGATTCTCTAGGAGAGAAGACCTAAGAATCAAGCACCGGCCTAAGCAACTTCCATTCGTCATCTTGTGTGGTCTTTCCAACAATCCTGAGAGGTGTGCTTATGCTCATTTTATATATGAATAAATTTAACCTCACAGAGTTCAGTAATTCACCAGGGTTTTCAACTGGAGAACTAGGACTTGAGCCCACTTCTCTCTTACTCCAAAGCCTGTCTGAGTTTTCCTCTACTGTGTTTTTAAAGAGGTAAATGAGATTAAAAAAAAAAAGGTTTAGAAGAGCATTAGAATGAATCTGTGATAAATATATCAGTTTTATTTGCTCACAAATTTAAGAAAAGCTATGCTTGCTTCTTTTAATTATTATAACTTTAAAGCTCCTGTCCTCCTCTTATTTGGAAGTAGAAACTCTTATTTAGCTTTGCTTATATTTTGTTTTTTAATCAATGTAGACTTATATACTGCTGGTGGAAAGGCAAATAGTACAACCTTAATGGGTACAAGTTAACAGTAAATATCACACGTGCCTTAAAAATGTTTATAGCCTTCAACCTAATAATTCTCTTTCCACTTAGTCTAAAGAAATAATCTGATATAAGGATGATTTTTGCAACATTACTATAATTGCAAACAATTGAAATGGCCAAAAATGGATTATTGATTGAATAATTTAGAATTTAGCCATAAGAGAAGATTCTAAGCAGTCATTAAAGATCATAATTTAGAAGAGTAATAATTTAGGTAAGTATTTATTAAATGAAAGGTTAGTTTACAAAACAATGTGTAAAGTATAATTCCAATTTAACTTAAGTTTATATAAATATATCTATGAAGAATATAATAAGCATACATGCCAAAAAGCTAATGATGATTATCTGGGTAGAAGAATCATAGAAGATTTTAGTTTTGTCCTCAGGTAGACAATGGAGTCAGGTTGGAAGGGAAATTACCTGTCTTCTTCCCTAGCATCTTTTCTTCTTGATGCTCTTTAAATCAATTTTCAACTATAATGTGTGAAAACTGTTTGTGCTCAGTTACTCATTATATTTTGCCCTTCATTCCTTGCCAGTGCCTCTCCCCCACAATTAAGTTTACCCTGATTTTATCCAATTTTTCCCTCTTCTACGCTTTTTTCTTCCTAGTTTTGGAAACATTTTCAAGGTCCCTCTTTCTTTCCTCTAGGGAGAGGTCAGTTTGGACACCTGAGCTAGATCTCAACATTTGGCAAAACATGGCAGCAATAAACCTGAGGACTCATTCCATTTAAGTAACCAATGGTTTTAGAGTCTGGCATTTCTTCAGTGTAGTAACAGGATCAGGGAAACCCTGTCCCTAGTTGCTCTGCATTCTCTATTGCAGGGATCAGGTGGGGAGGCCAATTGTAATATATTTCAGGTAACTTGTCTAGAAACTAGTTTAGAATCTCTTAGGAGTTGTCACCTTGGTGAAGTGTTCAATCTGACATGGTCTCTAGGCTTGTTTCTGTACCTTATTAATGGTTGTTGATTTGATAAGCACCAGAAACGGTCTTAAAAGGTTGTTGAGTGGATTTCAGATCCTGCCAGTCTGCCAGTGTTTTTCAGAGGTGGTGCTTTGAGGGTGTACCTTCTACTAGACTCCAGATGGGAACACAGTCCACTTGTCTGAGCTTTCCTACTTCTCATGTTGGGACAGAAGCACAAAAGTGGTCATGAAGCATCTGACAAGCACAAACTTCACATGTTACCGTAGGGATATGAAATAACATCTCTTTCCTTTGGATTCTTCACCTTAAAAGGCCAGTCTATTTATTAAAAAATGGTTACAAATGGATATATGCAATTTTTTTCTTGGAAACACCCTAAATTTCAAATGCCTTTATAATTATTATTATTCATAATAATAGACATCACTTATATAACATTTAGTGCTAGGTGATGTTGCAAGTGCTTTATATATGTTAGTTCATTTAATCCTCACAACTCTATGAATTAGTTATTATTATTTTATAGATGAGAAAATAGGCTCAGAGTCCCTAGCCCAGGGTCATACAGGTAACATGGTGAAGCCAGATTTGGAAACGAGGCAATCAGGTTCTACCACCCGATGCTGCCTTTGGTTAGTTAGATGTCTTTCTAGGAAGCCTTGATACTGATGTGCCTGATTTTCACAGCAGCAGCACCACCTCAAACACCTTACTGAACCACAGTTGTCATTCTAGGGGATGATGCTGAGTTAAAAGACACACAAGGTTACCTTTGCTACAGGTGGACATAAAAAGCATGCATCACTTGAAAGACAGCCCTATGGTTCCATATGGAAAAGAGAAAGTTTATGTTACTCAGGAGATTGTCAGCTAAATCTTCGAATTAAAAAAAAAAAAAAAAA
>RJWK010002982.1:0-66660 GCA_004363435.1 Platanista minor
CGGACGCGCAGGCTCAGCGGCCATGGCTCCGCGGTATGTGGGATCTTCCCGGACCGGGGCACGAACCCGTGTCCGCTGCATCTGCAGGAGGACTCTCAACCACTGCGCCACCAGGGAAGCCCCCCTCCAATCATTTTTGATCAGACTTCTACCAGTGAAAAAATTTTGAGAATCGACCTCCAGTATAAGCATAATCATCTTTAAATTGAAATACCTAAACTACTAACGATTCAAAGCATAGTCATTGGCAAAATATAATTGCTTTCCTTTACTTACATAGGTGAAACTAAACATATTTACCTGTTCTAGCATTTCCTTTCCATACCTTATGTTTCATTCCACATACTCTGTGTGAGACCACAACCTCAGAGGCCTCTTTTCCCTGATCTCCTCCCAGCAAACCAGACATCACTCTCTTTATCACTCCCACTGCCTCAATTATCAACCTCCCACCGTGTGAACTACCACTGCCTCAGTTCACCTCCTCCAGATCTTTTCTGTTCTGAACAATGGCCTCCTAATCACCGTCTCAGCCTCCAGTACTTTTTCCACCAATCTACTGTTTAACCCACTGTTACACAGTTCTCGTCCCATTACTCTCCTGCAATAAAGTCCAAATAAACCCTCCATCATCAGGTCTCTGGTGCAAACCAAGCTCTGACATATTTGCAAGTCCCCTCGTGCCGTGTGCATTCCTTAAACAAATGTCTCTGAAAAGACCCCTAGTATCCACTGTATCTCATGCCTCTGGACATTTGAGCTCCTGGAATGTCCTTCTCCTGCCACCCTCACTCCTTTTCCAACCCGTGTCCACCTGATCGCATCCCACCTACCCTTCAAGACTCAGCTCAAGCACCAATTCCTGCATGAAGTCTTCTTCTGCAGCTCCTCTCCCACAAATACATACTATACCCCTACTGAATGCTGCTTTCATTTTATAATCGCACTTATTTTACTGTGTTACAAGTTACATATGTACAAGTCTCCTCCCCCAACTAGACAACGAGCTACCTGAGGGCAGGCTGTGTCTTACGCATCTGAGTATCCTGGTTCAAGGTCTGAGGCTGGCACAGAGTGTTAAAGTTATTCCACTACTTTTTCCCGTAAACCGCATTTGAATTCCCCAATGTTAAGTCATATTGGCTAATTTCAACCGTTTCTATCTATTCTTACTCTGGCTGTCACTCTCTCTTGCATTTTTCTCCTCCTCTCTGTGTCTCATTTTCTCTATTCATATAACAAACACACACACATGGTATGTATGTATGCTTGTGAATATATATTTTTAAAAATATATCTTTGCATCTGCTTTACAATTAAGTGATGCTGATCTTTTTTTACTTAGGCCAGAAAATAAATCTTAGCTGTAAAAATATTTAAGATTTTTTTACTTTCACAATAATTCATGTAATAGGATGGCATCATTAGAATACAGAATTAGAATTATATGGTTTGAAAAAAACACAAAGATACAACTACTTGTATGTATTACAGGATGATGGTTTGGGCAAATCACACTAAACAGCCTCATTTCCTCACCCAGATCAATTAAACTGATAAGAGAGATATAAGAAGAAAATATAACTGAAGTAAAACACTCTAATATGATAAACTGCATCTAATTCAGAAATATAAAGCAAGCATCTCTAAGGAAAGAACATATGAATAAAATCACACAAAACGGACAAGCAGTAAACACTGGAAATTGTGTACATATTTTGAAAATCGTCTATGAGTTGTTTTTAAATATTCTTTCATTATATACATATTTTTGTGTGTATAACTAAACAGACATCTATCAAGCCCCTACTTTCATATAGGAAAATTTCTCCCTGCAGTATTATCTCTATGAAAAGGGAATATTTTAGTAATAGTGCATTCTAATATGGCAATCTTAAAAAGTGATGAGGGTAAACGTACAGAATCCAGACTCTATGTGTAAAACAGGGGTTAGGTGTAGCACCTAGGACTTTCTTGGTTTGGCCACTGGAAGTCTCATATCCTGGAAAACCCCTTCGTCCTGGGGAAACCAGAACAGCTGGTCACTGTGTGTGCCTCTTGGGCCTGCCTCTTGGTCATCTGGGAGAACTTCCCTTCTCTATGTTCTAAAACAAGTATTTGATCACCTCTTAGAATAGCTGAGCCAGTAGGATTTATCATCTTGACCAAAGGTTAAGGTAGGCAATAGCCTATAATATCCCAGAAGTATCTACTCCTAGAAATAAAATTGTGAGAATGGAACTTTGGATGCTGAAAAAGACAAGTTTAGAGCATCCAAATGCAATTACTGTTTATGTTTCTAGCCTAAAACATCTGCACGGAAAAAGTTTAAAAGTTTAAGCAGGGACTTCCCTGGTGGTGCAGTGGTTAAGAATCCACCTGCCAGTGCAGGGGACACGGGTTCGATCCCTGGTCCAGGAAGATCCCACATGCCGTGGAGCAACTAAGCCCACGCTCCGCAGCAAGAGAAGCCACCGCAATGAGAAGCCCACGCACTACAACGAAGAGTAGCCCCAGCTCGCCACAGCTAGAGAAAGACCATGTGCAGCAACGAAGACCCAACGCAGCCAAAAATAAATAATATTAATTAAAAAAGAAAAAGTTTAAGCAACTGGCTAGCTTTTTGATTGACATGGCTTTACAAAAGCATATGGCTTTGACACTGGCTTGATTAAAGCACAAACTTTATATGCTTAGCATGAGTACCCTGAACATGACACTGGCTGGTCAAGAGCACAGGCTTGGGATCAGGCAGGCATGGATTCAAATCCCAACTCTATCACTTATTGGCTGTGGGACTTTCAGTTTCCTTATCTTTAAAACAATCTCATAAGATAGTTGTAAAGATTAAGAGACATAAAAAATGTAAAAGATTTCAGTATCTGTGCTTGGAATATAATGAAGTACCCAAAAATAGTCATTATGCTGAAATATTTTTTCACTTTTCCACCTGAGTATTATGGTATTATATAGCTCTAGCCTCAGACTAATTAGAAAATCATAGTTCCTCTTTATAACTGAACACCCATGAGAGACAAAAGGCGATCTTTAATGGCACAACTCTTAAAAACAAACAAAAAACAAGGGCTTATAAAACTAACTGCTAAAGCGAATATCCAGAAAACAACCTTTATCTAATTTGCCATCACTAGACAAGGAGAATCAGCTTGTCTGTGAAAGTGGGTTATGCCCTCCTCAAGCTCAATGGACTATGCAGATATTACCAAGAAAATGGAGGAAGAGAAAATTGAATTTTTCCAAAATCAAGAAGAGATTAAGAAGAAAACAGTAATCAGGTAGCTAAGGAACAATATAATCTGAAGAAAAGAGAAAGCAAGAAATTGATTTTGAGTTGTGCTCTTCAGAAAAGCAAAGGGAAGTAACTGGGAAGAAGCTTGAGCAAGTCATTAAGGGCATATTTCCTGCGGCCCCTCTTCCCATTCCTCCCAGTCTCCCACCACATTTTCTTTTTCCCAGTTTTAGTAAAGTTATTGAGAACACAGGAGCCTGAATTACCAGGTTTGGCAGTAGGACATACAGTCACTTGAAAACCAGCAAGCTGCCATTTTATTCTAGCTACAGAACCCAAACAAGATAACATCATATTTTCAAGACAGTATTTTTAAAAAAATGGTAAAACAGAATGATGCCAACTAATACACTTCAGTATTCTTTTTGATGTTTTCTATTATAAACATACCATATAACTTTAATTTTCTTTCTCTATATTATTTAATCTTTTATACAAATATTTCTGATTCAGTAGCGATTCTTCAGTTACAAAAAGCTGCTGCTGTGGTCTTGAACTAAGAGATCAGAAAGGAATTTAAGGGGAAGGGAACAAATAGTCATTAAACACCCGTGTGCCTCTCTACATACATTATCTCATGAATAGTCACAATACCTCTGTGAAGTCACGTTAGTCTCATTTCATAAGAAATACAAATGGAAGCTCAGAGAGGTTGGATAATTGTCCAAGGTCACAAAACTGATAATGATGGTGATGCTAGTGAATATTTATTGCTTTAACTCATCCATCCACAAAACCCTAGAAGGTAGTTACTATTAGTATGTTCAGTTTAAAACATGAGAAAACAGTATGTAAGTAACATGTCTACAGTCCACGGCTGGCAAGTGAGTAAGATAAGATTAACCCACACGGCCCAACCCCAGAGTTGGACTATTAGTGCTTGCCCCTGCCTGTGCCATATTATCTTAAGAGACCATCTAGTTCATTCCAGACAGAGGAGAATGCTTAGAATACTGCATAGAATGCGTGCTCAATACATGTTATCATTAGACTGAATCTTTCTTGTTTTTTTCCTAAAGAATTCATAATACAGAAGGGAGGAGTTTAGATGGTGTAATAATTTCCTGTCACTTCCTTTTCAACTGGATACTCTACTTCCAATGGCGACAGAATGGAAGTGTCATTGTTCATTAAATTCCCATTTATTTACCCTACAAATATTCCATGAGCCCTATATTCTGAGCCTACTGACAAAATAAAACCACAAAGAAGTCAACCATGATAATAAGTGTTAATAATCTCCTAGCAAGAAGTAGCTCACAGGGGCCCAATAATTACTACAGTGCGTGACTTTTTAAGTATTGAAATTAAAACTTTAAACATTTTAAAAATTATTTAAAATTACTGGAACCTGTAAAATTATTATTGAAATTAAACTGATTTTTTACTACTGAAATCCAACTCAACTCTTTCATTTATCTTATTTTTATTTTGCTCCACTTCACTTAGTCCTTACAAGAGCTACGTGAGGCAGGTTTCTTAGTCTGCCTTCACAGATGAGGAGACGGTCATTCTTGGAGACCAAGGGGCTTGCTCAAGCTCACAGGACCTATGTCTCCTGACCCGAAGCCCAGGGCTCTCTTCATGAGCTGACAGCCTCCTCCTAGCCACAGGGACTCAGAACCTGCTGCCAAATCAGAGTCATATACAATCTTCAGACGTGAGCCTGTTTTCTGACCCAGATTCCATTAAGTGAAGGAAAGGCCAGGGTTCCAGGAGGAAGGACATTGCAAAAAACACTATGGAAAATATATAGACAGTAATATCCTGAATCTTGCCCCAAAGAGAACTACGATCACTTATTTAGGTATCATACACAAGGGACAGTGGGATACCTTTTGAGCACTGTAGGACACAGGAAATGAACTGGCACTGTTAACTAGGGGCCTGAGGCACTTACATGGCCTACCCTTAGAGGGGGGTCACATGAGGGCCAGGTAATATACGGGATCATGGCCCAGGTCTGGCTCACAGTGGGTCCGCTTAGTCCATGGGCCCATCCTAGTCATTTCCCCAGTTCCTGATATTTAACTGGAGCACACGTACATAGTAGTTGGTATAACCTTCTATCTACATTGTTTTTGGCCAGTGAAGTAAAAGTTACCATAGTGGGGAAAGCCAAGTAGAAGCCCTGCAAGCCCACCACCGCCAGCAGCAGCCAGAAGAGTAAGTCAAGACCAATATCAAATCCTATCTCATTAACAGAAGATCATGGGTTCATGGGGAGAAGGGACAGGGTTAGCTATTGAAAGGTTCCAACACCACAAGCCAAATCAAAATCAGGTCCACAGGTTCATAAAGCTCTCTCCATTGCTATAGAAATTTTGAAATTTAGTTATGGGAGTTACCCAATTTTGTCTTTTTCTTTCTATATACCCTTAGATATGCTTCCAACACAATCAAATGTACATAAAATCTTAAACAATGTACATTAATTTTTTTCTTTTGAAATTCATTTTTATCTATGGGGAATACAAATACTATGGTATCACTCACTTTTGGTCAATTTTTAAGTCAGTGACAACTGTGCATATGTACTCACAAAGGCTATACCTTAACCTTGAAACCATGTGAGGGAGCAAAACCTCATGAAATTTTAAATGCTTAGTCCAAAGTTTTGGGGAAGTGCCCAAATCATGCCAATGGCATAATGATTCAACTTTCTATGTAAAAAGGGGTTTGTCCTAAAAGGAATAATCCGATGCTCATACACAAACACAGATATCTACATTTTTATTTTCATGATTTTAGACAAGAAGGCAAGATGACTATTCAACGAATACCTTCAAATTCTACACCAGAGATTAACATATTTGCATGTATAAGTTTAAACTGTATTAAGCACTACAGGAAATAAGTAATATAAAATATCAAACATATAACCTGTTCTCAAAGAACTAACAAGTGACCTGCTTATTTAGATTATGATCTGAGTAGAACTTGGGTATGTAGTTAAATTTAAAATAAACTTTAAGAGTTCTCAAAGCACTACAAATAATTACAAATATGTAAAAGAGGTCAGGATCTGGTGTCAGACTGAATGGATTCAACCCCAAATCTCCTACCTATGTGGCTTTAGTTAGTAATTTCACTTTGCTTGAGCTTCACTTTCCCTCTCTGTAAAATGGGCTCACATGAAGACTGGATGAGGTCACATAAAGCAGAGCCTAGCACACACTACCTACTGGAATATTAGCAGCTATAATTTCTATTATTTATTATTGGGGAAATATCCTCATGTGAAAAAGAGGAATATTGGTAGTCAAAAAAATTAAATTCTTTCAGGCTTGACTCAAACCAACCATCTTGCTGGAATTTGTCTCTGAAGTATTTAAACACCAAAATCCTGAGCCGCAGCATCTGTGTCCCTGCCTGGGTTGTGTCCGGCTCAGCTGTGCTTTTCCCTTCGCTGACACATGTAGCAATGAGATCTCCTCTGTTCCAGTCTTTTCCTTTGCAGCTTCTCCTCCTGTTAATTAGCTGGGTCAGCACTGGCAGGCACCTCTTCCTCCACCCTAATATGCTGTGTTCTAAGAACTTTGCCATCATTTCTGAACAAATGTCATATGGATGGTACTATGGAACTCAAGTCTAGAAAACTGGCTCTTAACATACATTTATCAAATGTGTTGTGACTTTTCTGACACTAAAGCAAAAACATGTTGATCAGGAATAATTCATTCTTCTATTTTTAAATTTTATTTATTTATTTTTTTTGCGGTACGCGGGCCTCTCACCGTTGTGGCCTCTCCCCTTGCGGAGCACAGGCTCCGGACGCACAGGCTCAGCGGCCACGGCTCACGGGCCCAGCCGCTCCGCGGCACGTGGGATCTTCCCAGACCGGGGCACGAACCCGTGTCCCCTGCATCGGCAGGAGGGCTCTCAACCACTGTGCCACCAGGGAAGCCCTAGTTCATTCTTTATATAAAATGTTTGAAACTGTTTAGCCTTTTATCGGAATTTCATTTGGAAAATATCAATCTTTCTACAGATTTATAACTTATGTTCCTCTGATTATAACCCAAATCACTTCTTAACCCTTTCATTACTTAAGCAAATATTCAATTACATTTTACTGTATAATAGAGTGGGCATAATATTCTTATGATCTAAAATAAAATATTTCATTCTCTCTATGTGACTAATATACTTTTCTATTTGTTCACATTGAATATGAAAAACTAGAACACTTCTGCCTACACTGTATTTCAACTGTTATTCCCTCCAATTGTATATGATAACATTGGTGTATTATTAAAAAAATTCTAATTCCTAAACATTTGGACTTACATAGAGGATACCTTTGAAAGTGATTATTTGATTTACAAAATAAATTTTTATTATTTAAAAGAAAAAAGAATTCAGTTCCTTCAGACATTAAGAAGAAACTTTGAAAGTCGGAATCTTTTAAAACTTCCCCACCAACAGCTCCTAGGGATCCTGAGTCTGGTGATGTTTGACACTGAATACAATGAGTACAATACATCACAAAAGCATTCCCCCCACAATTGCCAGGGCTCTCAGGCCCTGAGCCCTGTACCCTTCCCTCTTCTGTAACCAAGATCATCATTAATCATCCTCACCACTCAGTTTTCTTCACTCAGGCTTTATCTTTAACAAAAATAATCATTATTATTATGTGCTTTAAAATCTGCTTTTACTTCTGCTATCACCTGGTGACTGGGGCCCTGGTGACAGGTGCTGTGGAACAGCCAGGATGTTTAGAACACAAACAGTTCAACAGAGCCCTGCTTAACCGCCCAATAGGAAAGGGACCACTTCCTACGTCAGTGAGAAGTGGCAGGTGTCGGTGCCATGTAAGTTGCATGCTTCTCTCCCTCTTTTCCTTTTTCGTGCTAGAGAGACAAGTGCTGAAATAAAAAAAAACCTCCCCATGCCTTGCAAGAAAGCCAAATGGGCACTGTTAAAACCCATTTATCCTCTGAAGTATTTTGATTCACTGGGTGGACATTTTACTAAAGCAACAATTTTTGGTGAAGTGGTTGCTGAAAGTGAATTACTCCTGAGCGTTTTCACTCCTTACATTAACTGAATAAGAAAAGTCACACGGGTAAAACATTTAACTCTCAAAGCTCAGAAAAGCGTCACGGGGACCAAGTTTCTTACCTACAACAATGCCATAGGAAAACAACAGAAAGTAGATATTGGGGGCAAAACTGCTCAACATGAGGCCTCCTGCCACCATGAAGCCACTGAAGATTGTCACGGCTCTTGTTCCAAAAGACGAGACACACAGGCTGCACACAGGACCTAAAATCATAAATGAAACCTTGACTTATTTAACAGTAACCTCCCCTCTCCACATCCTATCATCCATCCGAAATTTAAAATGATTCTTTCCATCGTAAAACAACAACAGCAGTGATAAGCTCCTGTGTGTTCACTACGGGCTGGACACGCTGCTACTTCACGTAAACGATCTCCCTGCGTTATAACCTCACTGCACTCCTGGGAGGTAGGTGCTTTTGTTATCCTTATTTCTCTGATAAGGAAATTAAAGCGTCAGAAGAGGAAGGTCACATAGCTAAGAAATCGGGGTTCTGCAGTCAGACTTTATTAAATTTTCAATGAGAGTAACAGCAGCAGCCACCCTCAGAGTAACAATTAAGACGTAAAAACCCAGGCCATCTGGCTGTTGAGTCCATCACCTTAACCGCCACACTCTTCTGAGGATTTTGGTCTCCTGTACTTGCCATGCATCTTTTCTACCCAGAGCTCCTATCCAGCACAAGGCCAGTCATAGAATGGATGATAAAAATAAACTTAATGACTGACTCAACGCTATCAATAGCATCCTTATAAAGGGATGAAGTGAGGGTGGTTAACTCCCTTCCTAGAGAAGATTTTGGCAGGTGGGGCAAATGCCTCTACCCTACCCACCCAGGCATGACTTTGTCAGTATCACCGTCCTACAAACTACATGTAACCTGGAATTTGGGGGAGGAAGTGCAGTGTTGACTGACAGGTAAAAGGGACCATTACCTGGACCAGTTCTCTGCAGAAGTGGGCAACTGCTCAGGTACAGGGATTTAAGTGATAGTGTAATTCTCTCTCATGAGCACTGTACCTTGACAGTATCTACAACCAAGGAGCTTAGCATATTAGAAATAAAAGGACATGAAGGGTTACTCAGCCCAGTAGTCTTATTTACGTGGAAGGAAACTGAAGCGCAGAAGGGTTGTCCATGGCCATGGTTAGAAGAAAGAGCCCAACATTTAAAAGCAAAGAGAAACATCTTAATTGAGTTCACAACAACCTGTCAAGGTACAAATCATTATTCCCAATTTTTAAAAAGCATGCTCACCAGAATGGCAGAAGGCAGACAACAAGAAGTGTGAGCAAGCATGTGGAGCAATCACAACTCCCATAAACCGCTAGCGTGATCTCCCAAAGTGGAACACAGCGCTGTATAACTCCCAAGTTCTACTTCTATGTACACCTACGCCAGAAGTCATGGACATCAACGGTCACAGCAGAACTAGTCATAGTAGCCAGCACCCACAGATCCAGATGTTCTTCAGTAGTAGACGGCATAAGTCGATTCTGGTGTATTTATACAATGGACTACCATATGGCCATGAGAATGAATGATCTACAGCTACACACAGTAATGCGGGTGTATCTCACAATGTATGTGGAGTGAAAGATACAACAAGAAAAAGTACACATTGTGTAATTCCAATCATAAGAAGTACAAAAACAGACAAAATTAATCTACAGTCAGAAGTCAGGATAGTGGATCTTTGGTAGGGGGTAGGAAGCTATAACCAGAAGGAAACACAGCCCAGCTTCTAGGTACTGCTAACATCCTGTTTCTGGATGTGAATGTGCTCATTACATGGGTGTGTCTGGTTTGTAAAAACAATTCACTGAGCTATATACTCTCATGATATGCACACTTTTCTGTACATACCTTAAAACATTTTAGGAAACCTCAAATGGAGTGATAGTGTCATCCATCCACAGTCTCACTGTTAGTAAGTGGTGGAGCCAGGATCTGATGATCCCAAGCCCATTCTTACCAATAACAGAGTCTCTTAAGCACATATTTAAGACCAGGTTATGACCACTGAGACACCACCAGCTTTCAACGCCTAGAGCCATCCCACTTTCCTCCCCTGTTCTGTCATGAACTGGCCCCTGTCATTTCAAGCCCTCTCGTGTGAGCCAGTATGGAAGAGCAGACTGATATATTTACATGACAGAGGGGAATATTCAACTCCAGTGTGTTAGGAGGAAAATCCATTTGAAAGACCAAACTTATCTGACAGTTGAGCTATGTGTATACCCAACGAGAAACACTTAGATACTTCAAAAATAGAAATGATTTTAAGAGTCAAATTTCATAAATGGATGTTGACATCATAAAGTCATGACCCTTCTATGTTGTTTACCAAATTGTATTGACATTGACAGTCAGTGTTTACAAATTTAACAGGCACATGGAATTGAAATACAGACTGTTACTGGCAAACTTGCAAAGTTTCAAGTTTCATCCTCGAGGCAGGACTTGAAATTTATGCTCCTTAATGCATGTTAACTCTACAAGGAAACTCAAAGTTTGGGAAGATGGGGGTGGGGTGAAGGGTAATAATTTTCACAGCATGTACAACCAAAACCACTATTTTATAAAAATGTATAATATTATCATCAATTTTGTGATAAATTCTTAAATCATGTTTGCCTAATACATGATTCTTTGAATAAAATTAAGCCTAAGGAAGAAATGAGCAGAAATTCTTTGACAGATGAAAACAGCAAATTGAAAACTGGCTTTAAAAAACTTCTCACCTCACACCTGTCTGGCCTTTATCAAAAAGATAACAAATAACAAGTGTTGATAAGGACGTGGATAAAAGGGAACCCTCATGCACTGTTGGTGGGAAGGTAAACTGGTACAGCCACAATGGAGAACAATATGGAGGTTCCTCAAAAACTTAAAAATAGAGCTACCATATGATCCAGCAATTCCACTCCTGGGTATTTATCCAAAGAAAACAAAAACACTAATTTGAAAAGATATATGCATCCCTATGTTCACTGCAGCATTATATTCAATAGCCAGGATATGAAACCAACTTAAGTGCCCATCAACAGATGAATGGATGTGGTATATATATATACAATGGAATATTACTCAGCTATAAAAAAAGAATGAAATCTTGTCATTTGTGACAGCACGGATGGACCTAGAGAATATTATACTAAGTGAAATAAGTCAGACAGAGAAAGACAAATACTGTATGATTTCACTTATATGTGGAATCTAAAAAACAAAACAAATGAAAGAACATATTTAAACAGAAACAAGAGTCACAGATACGCAGAGTCAGAGAACAAACAGGTGGTTGCCAGAGGGGAGGGGGGTAGGGGGAGAGAGAAATAGATGAGGGAAATTAAGAGGTTAGAACTTCTAGTTACAAAATAAATGAGCCACAGGTATGAAATGTACTGTGTGGGGAATATAGTCAATAATTATGTAATATCTTAGTATGGTAACATACTGTAATTACACTCATTGTGGTGATCCTTTTAAGATGTGTAGAAATATCAAATCACTATGATGTGTACTGGAACTAATATAGTGTTGTAAGTCAGTTATACTTCAAAAACAAAGAAGCCAACAAAAAAGCTCATAGAAAGAGATAAATCTGTGGTTACCAGAGGTAGGGGATGGGGGAGGGGGACTTGGATGATAGTGGTCAAAAGGTATAAATTTCCAGTTATAAGATAAATAAGTACCAGTGATGAAATGGACAACATGATAAATATAATTAACACTGTTGTGTGTTATATATGAAAGTTGTTAAGAGGGAAAATCCTGAGAGCTCTCACCACAAGGAAAAAATTATTTTTTTCTATCGCTTTAATGTTGTACCTATATGAAATGATGGAGGTTCACTAAACTTATTGTGGTAATCAATTCATGATGGATGTAAGTCAAATCATGCTGTACACCTTAAACTTATACAGCGCTGTATGTCAATTATATCGCAACAAAACTGGGAGAAAAAAAATTCTCTACTTTCACACCACCACCTGCTGCTTACTTAGAGGAAAAAATCTTGATGTCAGAGGTTAAAGACAAAGAATTTTAGAGCTGAATGGGGCCTTGGAAAGGGTCCAAAGACCTCATTTAAAAAATGATGGAACTGTAGTTCAGAAGGATCATGTGATTTCACCAAGAATCCATAGCTAATCAATGACAGGGCTAAGGCCAAAGTCAGCCCAGCGTTCTTCCCAATTGAGACGTATTTCCATTGGCACCTTAATGTTTTTCTAGAAATATCAGTTAAAAAAACACCAATGTACTTTTGTTAATATCTTACAGCCTAAGTAATTTTATGAATTTACGGAAGATGAAAGCATGACATTTATGCTCATTTTGGTGTTAAAAAGTTTAGAGCAAACTATTTTATTCTCATCCTCAGAACCAGGGTATTTCTAGACTCAATTTACACAGATTTAAACCACAATAGCCCCAGGTTTCATCAATAACAATTAGGGCAAAGTATAACTGGAAGCGACCACTAAGTCACATCGACAAAACTGACACATTTTTGTGTTTAGCTCTTCCTAGTAAAAGGCAAGTTCTCCAAGATGATAAACCATAGATTACTCCTTGGCACTGGACTAGTTTCAATTCAAGAGATTCATTAAATCAAAGGACTACTCTCAGAGTAGATTTCTTATGAGGCTTCAGGTCTTTTACTTTGCAGAAGGGACCTTTGGAACAAAAGTTAGTTAACTTGTAATATGAACCAGTAACTCCACTCCTTGGAATCTATAAAATTTTAGAAAAAAAGGTAGGGAGGAACGTCACCACTGGGTTGCCAATTTTCCTATATTAACAAGTAAAGACATTTTTAAATGTAATAACTATCTATTATCACTGCCATTTCATTAAAGAGGAAGAAGGAATATTTTAATAAGGAAATAGTGAGAAGGATACAATTTCAGAGTAAAATGGAAGCCAGTAAGAAGATAGTTACACACACACACACACACACACACACACACTCACACACTACATATCACTGCCTTTGTATTCATTTTGTTTGTTTGTTTGTTTGTTTGTTTTGTAATGTATCAGTCTGGTTTTAGAGTCAGGATAATTTTAACCTTATAAACGAGTTTGGACAGTGTTCCTTTCTAGAAACCGAGAATGACCTCCGGGCACAGGCTAGTGAAGAAATGAGGACTTCAGTCCTACAGCCACACAGAATTGAATTTTGCTAACAACCTAATGAGCCTTAAAATGGACTTTCCCTCAGTCTCTGGATAAGGGCCGAGAACAGCTGACAGATATCAACAGATATCCTTGATTTTGGCCTTCTGAGACCCTAAGCAGCGTACCCAGCCAAGTCGGCCAGAGTTCTGTCCTGGAAAACGGTTATAGAAATTATAATTTTTCCTTAGTATACAAATTGAAAGCTTACATTGCCCACTAAGCACTACTTTGGCTTAATGAAAAAAATAATATATTATTTTCATTATCAATCAGTTCAAAAGATTGCCTAATTTTCCTTGTGTTTTTTTTCTATTTGAGGATTTTTATAAATAGGTGAAGAAATTTCCTAAAAAATAAATAAATAAAAGAAGATAGTTACACACACACACTACATATCACTGCCTTTATATTCATTTTGCCTTTCGTAAAAAGTTTTCTTGAACTCACGGTTGTATGTGTATTGGGGTTTAGGGGCCATTACTACTATTACTACCTTCTGTCTGGGTGATTAATCTTGATTGGTTGGATGAACTGAAAATGCTAAGTAGCAGAGCTAGCAGTCAGAACAGAAGACTGGTCTGAGGATGGCAGGTGGCAGGTGGGGCGCTAAGACATATGCAGGGCTCTTAAAAGATATTCAACTCTCCTGCATAGTAGCCTGGCAACACCTTTGGCACAATGCTGACACGTTCCCTCAAAAAAGGTAAGAACCTATATATTAGGGAGTAACTCTATAAACCAAAGGTCCCCAACCCCTGGGCTGCAGACCAGTAGTGGTCCTGAGGCCTGTTAGGAACCAGGCCGCACAGCAGGAGGTGAGCAGTGGGTGAGCGAGCAGAGCTTCATCGGCCGCTCCCCATCGCTCGCATTACTGCCTGAACCATCTCCCACCCCATGGAAAAATCGTCTCCCACAAAACTGGTCCCTGGTGCCAAAAAGGTCAGGGGCTGTTGCTGTAAACCAAAGGGATGAATGAAGAATGAAAGGAGGATGCGGTCAGGCTTTCAAGCCCTACAACCTCTTAAATACAGAACGAAACAAAAACATAAAATCATGTGTTAATGGTCATCTGCAAATCAGACTGATTGATATCATTCTCAGCCAATGAGGGGAATTAAATGAAGGAAATGAAAATGAAAACTCTTGCAGAAAAAGTGTTTTGTTATGAGCAAGGGTGAATTAGAAAATGGGAAGGAGAAGATGTGGTACGTATATACAATGGAATACTACTCAGCCATAAAAAAGAACAAAACAATGCCGTTTGCAGCAACGTGGATGGACCTAGAGACGATCATACTAAGTGAAGTAAGTCAGACAAAGACAAATATCATATGATATTGCTTTTCGTGGAATCTAAAAAATGGTACAAATGAACTTATTTGCAAAACAGAAACAGAGTCACAGATGTAGAAAACAAACTTATGGTTCCCAAGGTGGAAAGGAGGGGAGGGATAAATTGGGAGATTGGGATTGACATATACACACTACTACATATAAAATAGATAACTAATAAGAACCTACTGTAGAGCACGGGGAACTCTACTCAGTGCTCTGTAATGACCTATATGGGAAAAGAATCTAAAGAAAGAGTGAATATATGCATATGTATAACTGATTCCCTTTGCTGTACAGCAGAAACTAACACAACACTGTCAACTATACCTCAATAAAAATTAATTTAAAAAAAAAGAAAGAAAATAAGAAGTTGTTCTAAGGAAGTCAGAATGATGTACACGTTAAGGGATGAAATTGTTTCCTTGAGCCCTTCAGGGTAATGTGGGAAGAAATGGAGTTAAATTTTTTGCTGGCTATTAAAATTAACGTGGAGGAAGAATACACATCTTTAAAAGTTTGCTAGTAACATAAATTTAGGTCTGCATTAATCAAACAAAAGAGTAAATATTTGACCATTACCATTCCTTCACTATTTACCAAGCATTCATTAGAGCAGCACTGCTGCAAAATAGAAACATAAGGAGGCACACATGGAATTTTAAACTTTCTACTAGCTACATTAGATACATAAGAAGAGGTAAAATTGATTTCAGTAATATATTTTATCTAACCAAATACATCGACAACATCATCATTTCAACATGATTAAAGAGATAGTTTACACTCCTTTGTTTTGTACTAAGTCTTTGAAATTCACTGTGTTTTTGTTACACTTATAGCACATCTCATCTTGAAACAGCCACATCTCAAGTGCCCAATAGCCACAGGTGGCTAGTGCTTACTGTACTGGACCAGACAGCACTGGAGTCTCATATCACGGTAGATAAGGACACAAGAGAAGAAGACGCAAAATTTCTGACCTAGACCAAAAGGCAAAACAAACACAAATCAAAACCTAAGGCCATGAGCAATAAGCGTAAAAGAAAGGTTCAGATCATGTGTTTGGGGATTTCAGAAAAGGGAGATCACCATGGGCCAAAGAACTGAGCCGTGAACCGGGCTGTGAAGTATTGACAAAAGAGATGAAAATGCATTCTAAATGGAGAGAAGAGAACCACAATATGGTTCTCCAATTTGTAATTCTTATTAGACAGCTTTGGAAAAGATTTTATTCCCTTTGGGAAAGAAATCAACTTCCATGCACTTCTCTCTCCCAAAAAGTTTCAGAGAGTCCTCAGAGTGGTAGGATGGCCAGGACTACTGTCGTAAGTATGCTGACGGTACAATGAGAAATAAATTAGAGCAGTAACCAGGATGTGTGCTTGTAGCACTGCAAGGATTTCCTAAGACAGCAGATTGATTAGGCCCACGAGTCCTATCCCTCTACTTACAAGGCGGGGAGCCCAACAAACTGGCAGTTTCTCACTTCTTACTCCCTTTTTTTTTTTTTTTTTAATTTTTGGCCACACCCCACAGTATGTGGGACCTTAGTTCCCCGACCAGGGAGGGAACCTGCAACCCGCACTGGAAGGCAGAGTCTTAACCACTGGACCGCCAGGTAAGTCCCTGAGACCAGGAATTTTAAGTTCATCTTCCTGCGGAAGAGAAAGGCGCCACAGAACCACACCCACTCAAATCCTTGCTCTCAAGTTTACCGATCACCTTGCTTATCGGCTGCTTTGGTGGACCATGTACATTTGCCTTCTTCAGGTCAGCAAAACCTGCCAAGATTCTCACCAAACCCTAGACCTGCCTAGCACACTGGGAATGGGCCAATGTAATAGCATCCTTGTAGGAGGCAGGAATTCAGTCCTACACAAGCAGTTAACAGGGGGTAAAACGGTACAGATATGCTGAAGCCCAGCTCTGCCAACACTCACAACTCATGCAGCAAGCCTGTTGGCTATACTGACTCATTATATTAACCTGGAGATAGATGTACTGACTCATTAGGGATTTGAAGATCTTTGGAGGAATTAAAGACAAAAAAAGAGAGAGAGGGAGGGGACTGTTAAATCTATCTGGAGTATAAAACTACAGAACAAAGATCTCCCTGCTGTGTCAGCAACTCTGGGGTCAGAAAAATGGTCCCACCCTTTTCCTTGAATGTGAAGAATAACACCCAACCAAAGAGTGCTTTCTCCCAACTTAAAACAATATATGGCCACGATCGCCCTTTAGTTCAGTTACCTTCCACTCCTTCTGAATCCTCCAGGTTTCGACCAGAGAAACTGAACCAGAAGAAGACTTACGTTAAGAGATTTATTGCAAGGAATTGGCTTATGTGGTTTTGGGACCTGGCTAGGCAAGGACAGCATCCACAGGACTAGGAGTCAGGAAGGGCAGATTGGAACTCTCTCCCACAGGATGAAGCTATAGCCGTAGGCTGAATTTCTCCTTCTGGAAAAGCTCATTTCTACTCATAGAGACTTTCAATGAATTGAATCAGATCCACCTAGATTATTGAAGATAATCTCGCTTACTTCAAGTCAATTGATTATGGACTTGGAGCGCAGCTGTAAGATACCTTCACAGCGATACCTCCATGAGTGTTTGACTAACTGTGGAATGCAGCCCTAGCCAAGTGGACACCAACTATCACACCTCCTAACACGTCACTCCTTCTCCAGCCAAATTTACTCTAGCAGACTGCATCACCTGCAGCGTGATGCCAGGGCTTGGCATACGGGGACTCTGCGTGGACTGCATTCTCCTTTGCATCTGGCCCGGCCCACCCTCCCTTCTGGCCCACTTCTCAGCCTATCTCTATAAAACTCCAGAGACTGCCTTTTTCTTGCTATTCTTGGTATTTGTGGTGAAGTCTCAAGGCATTACTACCCTTTTTTCCTGTCTCTTCCCTGAGACTCTAAATCCCTTATAGCAGAGATGACGCCTGGGTCTCCCTAACACACAGGGGAAGAGACTCTCTGAGTGTGTGTAATGACGGTGTATAACCGAGGGAGGCCGAATCCTTGATATTCAGCTTTATTCATCCTAAGGATCATCTGGAAAAACAATTCAGATGAGAGGTCTACTTCTTAGTATTTTCTCAATTACTCAAGTTTCAAAGAGAAAGAATTAACATTATAAAGAGTATAAAGTTAAGAATTGCATGTCTTTCCGCTCTTCTTAGCTACTGTCCAAATCTGGGTTTGTTAGACAGTGGGTGGGCCTTTAAATTCCAGATGCTTAGGTACAATCTTGACAGCTCTCCCTCCTGCCCATCCCCCTAAAAATGTCTTTGTCTTTCAGGCTGAAGGGTCCCTTTCTTTTGCAGATTCCACAGTTTGGCTGGGACTGCCTGGGAGAGTAATTTTATTTGTGGGGGATTGTTGTTCTTTAATAACTAATATTTGTTGAGTACCTACCATATGCCAAGCACCATCTCAGGTATTCTACGTGGCAATCATATAACGTAGGTACTTTTAGTTTTTCTTAGTTTCATTTTTTGGCTGTGCTGCGCAGCATGAAGAACCTTAGTTCCCCAACCAAGGATTGAACCTACGCCCACTGAAGTGGAAGCGTGGAGTCTTAACCACTGGACCACCAGGGAAGTCCCAGGTAGGTACTTTTATTATCTCTAATTTAAAGATGAAGAAACAGACTTAACAGGTTAGAAAAACGATTGCTTGGGTGTGAATTTTTGTCTCCTTTTTTTTTTTTTTTTTTTCCAATCTTCCTCTTAGACAATGTGTTCATCTTGGGCAGGTCACTAAACCTTAAGGACAATAATGCTTATTTCAGTGTGTTGTTATGAGGATCAACCAAGATCAATTAAGTGAAGGTGGCTGGTATTGAGCCAGGCACACAAGGGGCACTTTTTGAACTAAAGGGACAAGTACATGGAAAATAGAATTTGTATGTTGCTTAGCAAATGTACTTCTGCTGTGCTTGCTCAATTATAAATCTCCAGAGGTCGGATCACAGAACTAGTCAAGGATGACACCTACCAGGGCTTCTCTGGACAAAACTGGGTAAAGAAAACAACTCATGTTTCTCAGCTATGATATGGCTTGCTGCATCAGAATCATCTGGGGAACTAGTTAAAAAGAAGATTCCTGGGACCACCCTCCGTCCCCACCTCACAGCACTGATGAGTAGGAAACTGGCTTTTTAGACAAGCTCAAGTAATTCATATACACTCCTGATTTTATGAGCAACTATCAAAGATGTATTTATGTAAATATATACACATATATATATATATATAAATTAAATTAATTTTTATCAAAAAGGATGCAAAGATGTCCATTCATGTGTTTTTTCCCCAGGATTGGGGCCACTGGACACAATTTGTCATGGTTTACATGGCATACACAGTGACACATTCAAGCAGAAACCTGCAAGAGTTCCCTTTATAACTATGTCAACACCAGTATACATTTGAGAATCATCAAGAAGTACAAGACTGCAATCTAAGTAGAGAGGGCTTAAGCCAGTTGTAGCTCCCAACTGAAAATCACTTTGGAGGCTTGAAAAAGATTCAAGTATGTGGGCCCCACTACAGAATGACTGAATTAGAATGTCTGAGGGTCAAATCCAAGCATTTATATGCTGAAATCTTTCTATAGATGATTCTGATTATCTCCCTGGTTAAGAATCACTGACAATCATGATGAGAGGTAGTACCGATCCATTTGTTTTTGTGTAGAAGTTGCCAACAAAGTAGATGATGAATGTGGCTCAAACACCGCTAGACCTCTCTGGCTAATACTGTATCACATAGCTTTCAGGATTTGTCCCTTAATTCATGCTATGAAGAGCCAAGGGAAGCCAACAACACAGACACTCAGTGGCCACTAAATAAAGTGCACACAGGCATGTGAACAAACACACACAAACACACACTCATAAGTCTTAGCTCTCCAGTCATCATTTTTTTCTCACTGCTTCCTCATTCTGGGACCCTTTGATCTCCGTATTGTATGTTTATCTACAAAAGCTTTGATTAGCTGCTTCAAGTGTCTTCTCACCTAGCTGAAGACACTGAAGATAAGTTACCTGCACAAGGTCCCTCGGCTACAGGGTGGTACAACCAGGACTCAGATTAGCTCTGACTTCAGCCCAACACTCCCCCAGGACTTGTTCATTCCCTGGACGTTTGGTGGGATGCTCTCTCTCTCTCTAGCCCATCAAGAGGGGCTGGCCTCGTAGGCACGCAACCAATGCAGCTGCACAGGACTCAGCTCTGAGAAGGGCCATGCACTTGGTCTGCTGCCCTGCTGCTGCTGTCTTGAAATTCTTAACTTTTTTAACTGGAGGCCTTGCATTTTCATTTTGCACGTGGTATTGCAAATTATGAGGCTGGTCCCGCCTACAAGTGAAGGGAGCTGCTTGTGGCCCCTGAGACCTACTGGTCCATCCACTTAGGAACCTGCAGTAAGTGGAGAGCTGCAGTTCAGTTTTCAGAGTCTCAGCATCACCTCTGACCACCAATACCCTATCCATTCCTAAGAAGATCTCAGCTTCCCTGAACACCTCAAGCCCTCAAGTGTTACCTGGACAGACTTCCTGAAAAAGAGCTTTGTTCTCCAAGTATGTGCTGATGGAGATTGCATTTCAATTACCCTTTGACCCTTGCTGGAAGGCAAGGCAATTGGATTTCTGTTTAACTTCGTATTTCCTAATAGAAATGATGACTAATTGGGACTTCCCTGGTGGTCCAGTGGTAAAGAATCTGCCTTCCAATGCAGGGTTCGATCCCTGGTCGGGGAACTAAGATCCCACATGCCACTGGGCAACTAAGCCCGCGCACCACAACTACTGAGCTCTTGCGCCTCAACGAGATAGCCTGCGTGCCGCAAACTACCGAGCCCATGCGCTCTGGAACCCGCATGCCACAACTAGAGAGCCCATGCGCCCTGGAGCCTGACCACTACAGCTAGAGAGAGAAACCTGCCGCCACAACTAGAGAGAAGCCCGCACGCCACAGCCAAGAGCCTGCACCACAGCGAAAGGTCCTGCATGCCTCAACAAAGATCCCGCATGCCGCAACTAGGACCCGACACAGCCAAAAAAGAAATGATAACTAATTGGAGAACATTTAAAAATTCTCTTCTCACCAGATCATTTTCTAAAAATTATATTCTCAAACATAGCAATCATCATCCACTTGTACTTTGACAGCTTTACAAACAATCCACATTTTGAAAAACTCTTTCAAACAAATCTTGGCAAATATTTCCTGCTTTTCTGATGCTTATAATGACAGTGTTATTTTCATTTGTTTAGTTACGTTCAGTTCTCTTATCTGACCTGGCCAGATGATCCAGCATTGTTTTTCAAGTCTTGTTTTTAATTTAACAAAGTAATTCATCAATTGGAAGCAACTGTTTTTGTTTTGTTTTGTTTTAAGAAGTCCCCTTTAGTGATCAGGAAAGATAACAGATTTAAAAGAAGGAATGGCCAGTGCATTTTCTTTGTAAATCTTTTTTTTTTTTTCTTCTTCTTTGCGGTACGCGGGCCTCTCACTGTTGTGGCCTCTCCCGTTGCGGAGCACAGGCTCCGGACGCGCAGGCTCAGCGGCCATGGCTCACGGGCCCAGCCGCTCCGCGGCATGTGGGATCTTCCCGGACCAGGGCGCGAACCCGTGTCCCCTGCATCGGCAGGCGGACTCTCAACCACTGCGCCACCGGGGAAGCCCTGTAAATCATTTTAGAGCTGAAAAATCCCTTAGAAATCACCACATTCACTGTCCTTATTTTCCCCATAAGAACAGAGATTGTGATTTGCTCAATGAATCATGTAAAGGTCGTAGCTCAGGATGAGACTCCAGGGCTACGTCTTAGCATATCTGTTCTTCTTCTAAAATGTTTATTGGGGTAGAGTTGATTTACAATGTTGTGTTAGTTTCTGCTGCACAGCAAAGTGAATCAGTTATACATATACATCTATCCACTCTTTTTTAGATTCTTTTCCCATATAGGTCATTACAGAGTATTGAGCAGAGTTCCCTGTGCTCTGCAGTAGGTCCTTATTAGTTACCTATTTTATATATAGTAGTGTGTCTATAGCAGGTCTGTTCTTAACTAGTTCCAAGTAAGTTAGACTGATGATCAGTAAATACTACTGCAGAGTTAAAACTATGATTCCAGAAATGGAAGTACATATGATTTTAGTCCTTAAAAAAAAAAAACCGCTTTACTGTGCTCTCTAAAGATGTTAAGAATCACTATTATATCATACTTGATAAATGTTTATCAAGAATATTACTTTTGGGGCTTCCCTGATGGCGCAGTGGTTGAGAGTCCGCCTGCCAATGCAGGGGACGCGGGTTCGTGCCCCAGTCCGGGAGGATCCCACGTGCCGCGGAGCGGCTGGGCCCGTGAGCCGTGGCCGCTGAGCCTGCGCGTCCGGAGCCTGTGCTCCGCAACGGGAGAGGCCACAGCAGTGAGAGGCCCGCGTACCGCAAAAAAAAAAAAAAAAAAAAAGAATATTACTTTTGGGGCTTCCCTGGTGGCACAGTGGTTAAGAATCCGCCTGCCAATGCAGGGGACACGGGTTTGGTCCCTTGTGCAGGAAGATCTCACGTGCCACGGAGCAACTAAGCCCATGTGCCACAACTACTGAGCCTGCACGCTAGAGCCCGTGAGCCACGACAAGAGAAGCCACCGCAATGAGAAGCCCTTGCACTGCAACTAAGAGTAGCCCCCACTCGCTGCAACTAGAGAAAGCCCACGCACAGCAACGAAGACCCCAATGCAGCCAAAAATAAATAAATTAATTAATTAAATTTTTAAAAAAAGAATATTATTTTTAGAGACATTTTATGAAGGTCACACAAAATGCATCACATACTTCTTATACATAACACTATATTTAAATCCTTAATGTCATTATCATCGTTGAGAAGGGACTACTCTTTGTCATATCAAATTTTTCTTAAGAAGGTGACACAAATGTAGGACATGCAATCTGATCACGGTGTACCCGAATCAGAGAGGAGTAATTATGAATCATAGAGGAACTGTTCCCAGGACTGCTGAAAAATATTTGGTCCTTGGTCACCAGCATTCATCGGACATACGTGGATCACTGCCCTCATACCCCTGTATCTTTCTTATTTGTGGAAACATGTGTGTCTCACTAGACTGAGCCTCTTAAAGGCAGAAATAATGTGTTTGCCATTCATCCTTTCATCTCCAGCATCTAGCACACTGCCTGGCACACAGTAGCAAATAAATATATAAAGGAATGAATGAATGGACAACTGAATCTCTGATGGAATTCCTGCATTGTCACATAGATTTATGACAGTGAAAGAGTGGTTTATAATCTCAGTGAAGGCAGCAAAGTAGGTGCTATACTTTAGAAAAAGGAAATAGCCTCCTATGTCTTGCACAATGTGAATGATGCAGCAAACGTAATTAAATGATTAATGAGTGAGGAGAAGCATAAGTTTCTCCACTTACTTGCAAGCAAGCCAACTCCACTTGCAAGGGATCCGACCCAGGCTGTTTTTCCCTTCCCTTCACCAAAGGCGTCCAGCCATTCTATGTACAAGACGCCAACAGCTAGCGGAGATCCGTAACACAAAAACTGAGTAAAGAGGGAGGCCAGTACAATCACCCAGCCCCAGCCACCGTCAGGTGGCTTCTTAAATTCCATTGTAATGTGAGATCAAGGCGGTGTTTCTCTGTAGGTCCTAAGCAAAAACAAAAAGAAAAAAAGAAAAGCATATTTAGAGTGTGGCAAGGCATGGTATTTTAGATTAAAAATATCTCCTCCCAAATTGAAACACAAGAAAAGTTCTCTAAAAATATAACAGGAAAAGAATAAAATATCATCGATATAGCAAGTTAACTTTAAAATTTTGATTTCTGATTTGAATAAGTCATACATCCACATGTTTCCAAAAAGATGTTTTTTATATCATAAAAAGGATAAATTCAGAGTTCGGGATTAACATATACACACTACCATATATAAAACAGATGACCAACGGGGACCTACTGTATAGCACAGGGAACTCTATTCAATATTTTGGTAATAACCTAGAAGGGAAAAGACCCGGAACCACTGTGCTGTACACCTGAAACTCACACGACATTGTAAATCAACTCTGCTCCAATTTTTTAAAGAGGCAGGGAGCGCAGAGTGTAAAGTCTTCTTCCCAAACTTGCCCCCATTCACCAGGTTCCCACCCCAACCCAACCACAGGAAATCACTGTTTTCCGTTTTCTGTTGCACAGTTGAGTTCCCCAGGAAACACTCTTACTTAGCAAGAGGAGGTTTACTAAAAGTGTTCTCTTCCTATGGAAGAGACCAGACAGCAGCAGGAGAAGGTAAGTTACCATGCAGCTTAAGGGAGGGGATTTCTAAAGCTGGCTGACCCTTCAGATTTGCCCTGAGTTGGGTGTGGGAAGCTGGCCCTTCACACCCCCATGTTGCTAATTCACTGACGGCAGGCCACCCCAGGAGGGGGCACGACCTCGCGTGACGTGACTCTCTTCGAAAGAGGCAATCATTACGCATGGGGTTTGTTCCCTGAAGGCTGCTTCAGCAAGAAATCGTTCATTCCTAAGGGGGTGTGGAGGCAGCACATCACAATGTTCACACTCGAGTATCCTTCCAGAGTTTCTTTATGCATATGCAAGCAAAACCAAGCAAACAGTCTTAGATTTCCTTTTTTCAACAAAAAGTGGATATCGGACATCCTCTTCCATGCCTTGTTTTAGTCGCTTAACATCCTTGGGAATGCTTCCCTATCAACACACGGAGAGCATCCTTAGTTTTCTTTCTTAAATACACACATATGGCTGTACACTTGTTTGTTTCCCTTATTGAATAGGCAAAACATTCACATGGTTCAAAAATGAGGGCTTCCCTGGTGGCGCAGTGGTGGAGAGTTCGCCTGCCGATGCAGGGGACGCGGGTTCGCGCCCCGGTCCGGGAAGATCCCACGTGCCGCGGAGCGGCTGGGCCCGTGAGCCATGGCCGCTGAGTCTGCGCGTCCGGAGCCTGTGCTCCGCAACGGGAGAGGCCCCAACAGTGAGAGGCCCGCGTACCGCAAAAAAAAAAAAAAAAAAGAGAGAAAAGAAAAAAATGACAACAAGTATACCGTCTCCCATCTACCTAGTTCCCACCTAACTTCCATTCTCTCCACCAGTAACCAACGCTTCTTGTTTCTTTTATACCCTTCCAGAATTAATTTATGAGTACATAAGCTAACTCTTATACAGATTTCCTCTAATTTTTTACACAAAAAAATAGCATATTATATACATTGGTGTGTGTCTTGCTTTTTTTCACTTGACCAATAACTTGCAATGCATACATAGTAACCTTCCTCATTCCTTTCTTTCTGCTACATTGTGTTCCAGTAATTCTTAACTGTTTAACCAGTCCCCGTGGCTTCCAATGAAAAACAATGCTGCAGTGAATAACATTACATACACATTTACCTTTCTACACACCTGTCAAGAATTGCTGAGTCAATTACAAATATACATTTGTAGCTGTAATTAGCATTAGCAAATTGACTTCAAGGGATTAAACCGATTTATATGATCCCCAGCAACTTTGGGTGTGTTGTGAAACTTCTCGATTTTTGCCAATTTGTTCGCTTTAAAACAGTATTTCATTATAGTTTTAATTTGCATTTCTCAACAATCTCTGAATGATGTGTGTCATTTCATAGGTGAAAAGCCATTTGTAATTCGTATCTAACTCTTGGGAATATATGGGTGTCTCTGGATTTTTCTTTCTGTTCCACTGATCTGTCTATTCACTCACCATACCACATTTGTTTAACTACTATGTCTTTTTTTTTTCCAGCCACTCCATGAGGCTTGTAAGGTCCTAGCTCCCCGAGCAGAGACTGAAGCCGCGCCCTCGGCAGTGAGAGTGCAGAGTCCTAACCACTGGACCACCAGGGAATTCCCTAAGTCTTTTTAATACATTTTAAGTTCCAGTGGAAACAGTTCCTTCCCTCTCTCTCCATCATTGCACACCTTTTCAATATTTTCTTGGTTCCTCTTCGTTTCTCTTGTTTACTAATTTTTTTTTTTTTTTTTTTGCACTACGCAGGCCTCTCACTGTTGTGGCCTCTCCCGTTGCGGAGCACAGGCTCCGGACGCGCAGGCTCAGCGGCCATGGCTCACGGGCCCAGCCGCTCCGCGGCATGTGGGATCTTCCCGGACCGGGGCGCGAACCCGTGTCCCCTGAATCGGCAGGCGGACTCTCAACCACTGCGCCACCAGGGAAACCCCGTTTACTTTTTTATATGAACTTCAGAATCAGTTTGTCTGCTTCTAAAAGAAAACTGATGGTGTTTTCATTAGGACTGAGTTAACTTAGAAATTGAGGAAAAATACTCCTTTTATGATTTTGAATCTTTCTATCTTCCATTTCATATCTTTCCATTTGTTCAAGTCTACTTTTGTGCTCTTAGTGTTTAAAATTTCCCCCAACATTTCTTTTTATTTTATTTTTATATATCTTATCCTTTTTGCTAATATTATAATTGGGCTTATTTCTTTGATTTGTCTTCTGTTTGTATGTGTAAAAGCTATTAATATCTGTATGTTAATTTTGGACTCCACTACCTTACTATAAAATCTCTTGTTTGAAGTAGATTTTTGGATGATTCTCTTGGATACATACAATCTATAATACAATACAGTTATATAACCATCTACAAACAGTGGTAGTTTTACCCCCTAACTTTGGATTTTTATGCATCTATCTAACTTCCTTCTTTTGCTTTGCGTGGGACAAGCATCTAGAATAACGTTAAATAATAAGAGTACGCGTCGTCGTCTAGTTCCTAAATTCAATGGGAAAGCCTTCAAGTGTCATGGTGCTGCTTGTGAGGCTGAGATAGATATATTTCACAAAGTTAAGAAAAAAAGTTTCTACTTCTGAGTATTATTATAAAGAATGTTTATTACACTTTTCTGAAATGCATTTCCAGTGCATAGGGAGATAATTATGATTTGCTCCTTTTAATTTTCTTTTTTATAAAATTATTTATTTATTTTTGGCTGTGTTGGGTCTTCGTTTCTGTGTGAGGGCTTTCTCCAGTTGCAGCGAGCGGGGGCCACTCTTCATCGCGGTGCGTGGGCCTCTCACCGTCGCGGCCTCTCATTGCAGAGCACAGGCTCCAGACGTGCAGGCTCAGTAGCTGTGGCTCACGGTCCTAGTTGCTCCACGGCATGTGGGATCTTCCCAGACCAGTGCTCGAACCCGTGTCCCCTGTACTGGTAGGCAGATTCTCAACAACTGCTCCACCAGGGAAGCCCCCCTTTTAATTTTTAATGTAACAAAATCTGTATTTTCTACTATTGAGCCATACTTATTAATTAGTAGACTAAATCCTCCCTGGTTCATGCTCTACTTTGATTATGTCAGTCTATTTGGGGGAGGGTTACATTCATAAGTGAGATTTGTCTCTTTTTGTTTTTAATTTTGACTAGGTTTTGGTATCAAAATGACATTTTAAAGGAATTTGAAAACATTCATTCTTTATAAGTTCTGAAACAGTTTACATGGCAACGGATTTGGAGGCCCAAGGCCTGAACTTCCTGCCCCCAGCAGGGCCTCCCACTTAATCTTAACCTCCTGTCTCTCTTCACCATGCCAGGTTTACAGTCAGGTTCAACAGTCTTCTTTGCCCACAGATTTTGCCAAACCATCCCCTTGGCTGTAGTTTCATCAGATAATAGGTAAAGAGAGTAGGAATATCATTCATCCATTCATGCATATCCCTAATTAGATGGTGAGGCATGTGGCTACCTTAAGAGAGTCATAGTTACACCCATCAATTTACCTGAGCCTCAGTGAATTTCTCCATTTTGACATTCAAAGCCCTGGGCAAAAATCACGTCATCACCTGCCACAGGATTTTGTACAAATTAACTTTCAGTATTTCATAACTGAAAACTGAAAGATATTACAATTTGTGCACAAAACTGTGGAGTCTAAAATCCGGTCTCCCAGACCACATGATTGTGTTAGCAGACAGAATACTCCAAACTTCCAAATATCGAAACCCTTTGAAGTGTTCAGATATGCCCCTTCATCAGAAGTTTACTCTCTCCAGTACCTACTCTATTGTAAAAGTAAATAATAAAATTCTGTTCCTCCTAATGACAATGTAGTACTCTGAAATTCCTGTTTAGAATACCTTTTAAAGAAAAGATAGCCTTAATTTCCTAAACTAGATAATATATGATAGCAATAGCCAAACACCTAACGAGACTAAAAGGCTGTATAAAAACAAATGCATAAGACACTGTCCTTCATTTAAATCTTCAAATTACAGCACTCCAGGAAAAGTACACATTTACAAAGGCAAAGCACCACAATCATAAATAAAGCCAGTATTTTCTGGAGGGCAGGGGGAAGGCAGTGAAAGGGTGAGGAGTATCTCCCTTGCCAGTTTGCAAACTGAAGTAGACAGAAATGCCTTTATACACCAAGTACCTTTGCCTTGCTTTGTTTTGCTTTGCCTTGCCTTGGGTGACATTTCAACACATAGGACAGGAGCCAGAGAAATTCTTCTCACAGTAAATATTTGGGAGAGCAAACCTTTGAAATACAAATCTTCCATATATATCAACTTAGACTAGAAAGACGAGTTTTTATAAAGAGTTGGCTAAGAGCTTCTGACCTTTAATTGTCACATAGTTTGAGATATTTGTAGCCTGAAGAGAACATGGTGAAAAATACCATTTAGTGATTTCTTGTTTTCTGTCAGGGCAACACCTTTCTCCTGTACTTTCCGCTATTCCTTAGATGTCGCTCACCTGCTGTTTCTCTGATATTCTATGTTCTATAAGGTGATTTCACAAATAGACTAGCCTTTCCTCCTTGCTGTAATGGTACTCAGTTTCCTTTGGAGCACCTGGATCTTCCTCATGGGTAGATGGTTGGTGGGACTATTAATCAAGGTTTCTTGATCTTGACCTATAGAGTAGAACCTGATCCAAACAAGGCCAGTAGGACCTCTCTCCCAGGATCCTGAATCTCAAGTGAAGTCCTCTAATAAAAGAAAAATATTTGGAGTTTATTGATCCCAGTGGTGGTGCCTTAAAGAAACCCTCTGTCAGATCCTTTGCTCCCTAGGGATATCCAAGCCTGGTTTCTCCAGCCTTCCATTTCATTCTATGAGCTAACATAGTAAATTATTTTGTTAAGTTAACTGGTATTTGTTTCTTTTAAGTGCAACAGAATAAACATGTTGTGAGTATGCAGTAATTTCAAGCTGATTATTTTAACCATCCATACCCTGCTTGATCCTATTTGGGCAAAAGGTTAAGCTTAGGACTGAGTACAGTCTATGACCACAAAATACAGGAAATATAGATAAGCCATACCTTTTTTTCTGAAAATTTCATCTTATTAATCCTCCTTCTTGACAACTTATGATCCAATATGATAAAATGCCTTCCCTGGCATTCTTGTACATAAAATGTCTAAATTAACTGAAATTTCCACTAAGCCCACTTATCCTAATATTTACAGAAATGCAGTGTTATAAAAATGGGATCTTCATTGAAAAGGCTTTGTGATCACTGTCAATTTAAATTATATTGCACTCGATACCAAAGGAAATCAGAAGGAATGTAAGGCATCGCCCTTGCCATCTAGGAGCTTATAACTCCATTAGGAAGGTAAGATATGCTCACAAGAGAGTATATAGGTAAGTGCCACAGAGGCGGGTAGGTAGTAAACCTTTAGGAGTCAGAGGGGATGAAGGCAATCAAGGCAGGAGCAAGAGTGGAAGCCCTCACAAAGCAGGTTCGTTCTAAAGAATAATGTAGAGACTCATGAAAGGGGGGCTCAGACAAGAGTATCAAGATTAAGATGGGCGTGGAATCAGGAAAAGGCTTAATAGGTTTCCTGTAAAGTGAAGAGGGCAGACCCTACAAGGCTCCCAGAGGAAAATTAGACTAGAAAGATGGCACTCTCCACTGAAATTTAACAGGAAAGGGTCTCAAGAAGCCTGTGTTTATAGCCCCAAGATAGGATTCTTTTTACACTTTCTGTAATAAATCCTGGCACTAATAATAACCCATTTATATTATCTAAGTGGTGTGTTTTTTCCCTAAAAAATAGCAAGAGCAATAAGTACCAGAACATGTTGTTTTATTCCATGAGTATATTCAAAGCTTTGGGAATGTATTCATATGACTGTATAAAAATATGCTTCAAAAAAAAAAAAAAAAAAATATGCTTCTAGGAAACACATGCATTGTAGTATATTCTATTACATCCTTTGAGAATTTGGAGTCTTTTAACCTGTGTTAACAAATCCAGACTCTGCATGACAAGACGTCTTATAAAACTCAAAATTAGAAGCCATTTTGAAAGACAATTTGAACAGCACTGTAATTTAGGGGTAGTTTTGTCACACGACAGAGTCTGACGGGATATCACAAAATTAACTTTAACTTATAATTTAAGTGTATTTCTTACCTTTAACTTAAAAAGTAAATGTATTCTGGAGAGCAGCCAACATGACAGAGTAGAAAGACCCTGAGCTCACCTCCTCTCATGAGCACACCAATATCACAACTATCTGCAGAACAGCTATCGATGAAAATGACCAGAACCTATCAGAAAAGATCTTCTACTTAAACCGAGCAGGACCCTGTGGGGCTCCTGGGCGCGGACCCTTTCTGTCCCCCATTCCTTGTAGGGAATGACCTCTATGACCTTCCCTATGCCCCAAAGGGCAGATTCAAACAGTTGCTAATCAGGAGGAAGAGAGGGGATGCAGAGACGAAGGAGGAGCAACCAAGAAACAACAGTGCAGGCTTGGGGCAGGGTCCTGGTTCAGCCTGAAGGGATACACGTAACAATATCTTTGAGCAATTTATAGAACTAAAACCCCCAACAAATGGAAGATGTCAGCATTCTTCATTCCAGAGAAGACCACCTGGGACCAGATTAAAGGAACCAGAGAAGCTCATTAAAAGATTACCTGAGACCAGATTAAAGGAGTGCAGGCCCTGTACACATCCTAGTCTTATCAGCAACCCTACCCTTGAACCCTTGCTATAAAACTCCTCAGCAAATCTTCCTGGGTTGGGACACATAGTTTTCGAGGGTGGGACGCCACTGTGCCCCCTTTTGCCTGGTAAAGCAATAAAGCTATTCTTTCCTACTTCACCCAAAACCCTGTCTCTGAGATTCGATCTGACACTGCTGCACAGAGGTCGAGCTTTCAGCATCACTACAACTAAAGACATAAAGAAAGAACCGCGATGACACAGGTAGGAGGGGCAGACTTGTGATGTAATCAAATCCCATACCTCCAAATACTGCAGAGGCTCTCCCACAGGAGTGAGGCTCTGCCCCACATCGGGCTCCCTACCCGAGGGTTCTGCACTGGGAAGATGAGCCCCCAGAGCATTTGGCTTTGAAGGTCACCAGAGTTTAATTTTGGCAGCCCCACAGGACTAGCAGAAATAAAGACTTCACCCTTAAAGGGTGAACACAGAATCTCACAGGCACTGGGATCCAGGGAAAAAGCAGTAATTTGATAAGAGCCTGGGCCAGGCCTACCAGCTAGTCTTGAAGGGTAAATATGTACACACCCAACATATGAGCAACTCAACATACAAGGCAAATGTTAACAGACACAAAAGGAGAAGTCAACCATGACACAATACTAGGGGATTTTAACACTCCACTTACACCAATGGACAGATCATCCAGACAGAAAATCAGTAAGAAAACACAAACCTTAAATAACACTTTAGACCAAATGGACTTAATTCGTATATAGAGAGAGCATTCCAACTGAAAGGATTAGAATATACATTCTTTTCAAGTGCACATGGAACATTCTCCAAGATAAATCACATGTTAGGCCACAAAACAATTTTGGTAAATTTACAAAAACTGAAATCATATAAAGCATCTTTTCCAACCACAACACTTTGAGGCTAGAAACTAACTACAAAAAAAACACTGCAAAAAACATAAACATATGTTGGCTAAACAACATGGTACTAAACAGCTAATGGATCACTAAAGAAATCAAAGAGCAAATTTAAAAATACCTAGAGACAAATGAAAACAAAAATGCAATGATCCAAAACCTACGACACAGCCAAAGCAGTTTTAAGAGGGAAGTTTATAGCAATACAAGCTTACCTCAGGAAACAAGAAAAATTACAAATAAACAACCTAACCTTACACCTAAAGGAATTGAAGAAAGAAGAACAAACAAAACCCAAAGTTACTGGAAGGAAAGAAATCATAAAGATCAGAGCAGAGACAAATGAAATAGACATTTAAAAAACAATAGAAAAGATCATAAAACGATACTAAGATCTGGTTCTTTGAAAAAATAAACAACAAAAACAAATACATATATAATAACGGTAATTTCCTAGTGATCCAGTGGTTAGCATTCCACCCTTCCACTGAAGGGGGCATGGGATCGATCCCTGGATGGGGAACTAAGATCCTGCATGCCACGTGGCATGGCCAAGAAAAAAATTAAATTAAATTAAAAATTAAGTAAACAAAATTGATAAACCTTTAGCCAGACTCATCAAGAAAAAGAGGGCGAGCACTCAAATCAATGAAATTAGAAACAAAAAGGAGAAGTTACAACCAACACCACAGAAATACAAAGGATCATAAGAGACTACTATGAACAACTCTATGCCAATAAAATGGACAACCTAGAAGAAATGAAAAATTCTTAGAAAGGTACATTCTCCCAAGACTGGACCAGGAAGAAACAGAAACTATGAACAGACTAATTACCAGTAAGGAAACTGAAGCAGTAATTTAGTGCTCACTTCAGCAGCACATATAGTAAAACTGAAGCAGTAATTTAAAAACTCCCAGCAAACCAAAGTCCAGGACCAAATGGCTTCTTAGGTGAATTCTATCAAACATTTAAAGAAGAGTTAACACCTAACCTTCTGAAACTATTCCAAAAAACTGCAGAGGAAGGAAAACTTCAGAACTCCTTCTATGAGGCCAGCATCACCCTGACTGATACCAAAACCAGACAAAAATATGACAAAAACAGAAAATTACAGGCCACTATCACTGATGAACATAGATGCAAAAATCCTCAACAAAATACTTGCAAACCCAATCCAACAATACATTAAAAGGATCATACACCATGATTAAGTGGGATTTATCCCAGGGATGCAAAGATTTTTCAATATCTGCAAATCAATTAAAGTGGTACACCTCATTAAAAAAATACAAGAATAAAAACAATATGATCATGGGCTTCCCTGGTGGTGCAGTGGTTGAGAGTCCACCTGCCGATGCAGGGGACATGGATTCGTGCCCCGGTCCGGGAAGATCCCACATGCCACGGAGCAGCTAGGCCCGTGAGCCATGGCCACTGAGCCTGCACATCCGGAGCCTGTGCTCTGCAATGGGAGAGGCCACAACAGTGAGAGGCCCGCGTACCGCAAAACAATACAAGAATAAAAACAATATGATCATCTCAGTATATGCAGAAAAAACTTTTGATAAAATTCAACATCCATTTTATGATAAAAACTCTCCATAAAGCGAGTACAGAGGTAACATACCTCAACAAAATAAAGGCCAGGGCTTCCCTGGTGGCGCAGTGGTTGGGAGTCCACCTGCCGATGCAGGGGACACGGGTTTGCGACCCGGTCCAGGAAGATCCCACGTGCCGCGGAGTGGCTGGGCCCGTGAGCCATGGCCGCTGAGCCTGCGCGTCCGGAGCCTGTGCTCCGCAATGGGAGAGGACACAACAGTGAGAGGCCCACGTACAGCCAAAAAATAAATAAATAAATAAATAATAAAGGCCATACATGACAAACCTACAGCTAAAATCATACTCAATGGTGAAAAGCTGAAAGCATTCCCCCTAAGATCAGAAACAAGACAAGGATGCCCACTCTTACCACTTTTATTCAGCATAGTTTTGGAAGTCCTAGCCACAGAAATCAGAGAGGAAAAAGAAATAAAAAGAATCCAAATTGGAAAGGAAGAAGTAAAACTGTCACTACTTGCAGATGGCATGATACTATATACAGAAGATCCTAAAGAAGTCACTAGAAAACTACTAGAGCTCATCAATGAATTCGGTAAAGTTGCAAGATACAAAATTAATATACAGAATCTGTTGCATTTCCATACACTAACATAGAAATATCAGAAAGAGAAATTAAGGAAACAATCCCACTTACCATTGCATCAAAAGGAATAAAATACCTAGGAATAAATCTACCTAAGGAGGTAAAAGACATGTACTCTGAAAACTATAAGATGCTGATGAAAGAAATTGAAGACAACACAAATAAATGGAAAGATATACCACGCTCTTGGATTGGAAGAATCAGTATTGTTAAAATGACCATACTACCCAAAGCAATCTACAGATTCAATGCAATCCCTATCAAAATACCAATGCCATTTTTCACAGAACTAGAACAAATAATTTTAAAATTTGTATGAAAATACAAAAGACCCCAAAGATCTAAAAACAATCATGAGAAAGAAGAACAGAGCTGGAGGAAACAAACTCCCTGACTTCAGACTATACTACAAAGCTACAGTAATCAAAACAGTATGGTACTGGCACAAAACTAGGCACATAGATCGAAGGAACAGGATAGAAAGCCCAAAAATAAACCCATATACTTATTGTCAATTAATCTACAACAAAGGAGGTAAAAATATACAACGGAGAAAAGATGGTTTCTTCAATACGCAGTGCTGGGAAAACTGGACAGCTACATGGAAATGAATAAAATTAGGACATTCTCTAAAACCATATACAAAAATAAACTCAAAATGGATTAAAGGCCTAAAGCTAAGACTGGATAGTATAAAACTCATATAGGAAAACAAAGGCAGAACACTCTTTGACATACATTGCAACAATATTTTTTGGATCCGTTTCCTAAAGTCAAAGAAATAAAAGCAAAACTAAACAAATGGAACCTAATTAAATTTAAAAGCTTTTGCACAGCAAGGGCTCTCCTCGTGGAACAGTGGTTAAGAATCCGCCTGCCAATGCAGGGGACATGGGTCCGAGCCCTGGACCGGGAAGATCTCACATGCCGTGGAGCAATGAAGCCCATGCACCACAACTACCGAGCCTGTGCTCTAGAGCCCGTGAACCACAACTACTGAAGCCCACACGCCTAGAGCCTGTGCTCTACAACAAGGGAAGCCACCACGAGAAGCCTGCACACCACAACAAAGAGCAGCCCCCGCTCACTGCAACCAGAGAAAGCCCGCGCACAGCAACAGAGACCCAACGCAGCCAAAAATAAATAAATAAATAAATAAATTTATTTTAAAAAATAATAAAAGCTTTTGCACAGCAAAGGAAACCATAAACAAACTGAAAAGACGACCTACTGAATGGGAGAAGATATTTGCAAATGATATGACTTGCAAGGAATTACTATCCAACATATATGAACAGCTCATACAACTCAACACCAAAAATACAAAACAACCTGATATAAAAATGGGCAGAAGGGCTTCCCTGGTGGCACAGTGGTCGAGAATCTGCCTGCCAATGCAGGGGACACGGGTTCGAGCCCTGGTCTGGGAAGATCCCACATACCACGGAGCAACTAGGCCCATGAGCCACAACTACTGAGCCTGCGCGTCTGGAGCTTGTGCTCCACAACGAGAGAGGCCGTGACAGTGAGAGGCCCGCGCACCACGATGAAGAGCGGCCCCCACTCGCCACAACTAGAGGAAGCCCACGCACAGAAACGAAGACCCAACACAGCCTAAATAAATAAATAAATAAAAATGGGCAGAAGAACTGAATAGACATTTTTGTAAAGAGGAAACATAGATGGCCAACAGGCATATGAAAAGGTGCTCAACATCGCTAATATCAAGGAAATGCAGATCAAAACCACCATGAGATATCACCTCACACTTTTCAGAATGGCTATCATCAAAAAGAACATATATAACAACGTTGGCGAGGATGTGGAGAAAAGGGAACCGTCGTACACTGTTGGTGGAAATGTAAGTTGGTGCAGCCACTGTGAAAAATAGTACGGATGTTTCTCAAAGAAATAAAAATAAAACTACCATATGACCCAGCAGTTCCAATCTTGGGTATATATCCCCCTCCAAAACAAAAACACTAATGGAAAAGATACATGCACTCCAATGTTCATAGCAGCATTATTTATAATTGCCAAGGTAGGAAAGCTACCTAATTAAGGGTCCATCAACAGATGAATGAATAAAGAAGGTGCGGTATGTGTATACAATGGAATACTATTCAGCCATAAAAAAGAATGAAATTTTGCCGTTGGCAGCAACATGAATAGACTTGGAGCGCATTAGGCTAAGTGAAATAAGTCAGACAGAAAAAGACAAATACTGTATGATATCACTTATTTGTGGACTCTAAAAAATATAACTAGTGAATACAACAAAAAAGAAGCACACTCACAGACACAGAGAACAAACCAGTGGTTACCAGTGGCGAGGGGGGAGCAATATAGGGGTAGGGGAGTGGGAGGTACAAACTACTGGGTGTAAGATAGGCTCAAGAATGTATTGCAGAACAGGGGTAATACAGCCAATATTTTGTAATAACTGTAAATGGAAAGTAACCTTTAAAAATTGTATAAAAATTTTTTTAAATTTTAAAAAATAAACTCCCTAACGAAGTAAAAAAAATGTTGATCTTTTTTAAAAAATTAAATATATTCCACGTATTATAAACCTGCCGTGGACAAGAAAGGAGAACATGAAGTAAAACAAACCATAATAGAATATCATTATTCAACAAAGTTCTATTATCATTAGTATAAAGGATAGCATGTCTCTTAAAGCTAGAATTCGTTTTGTTAAAGGGAAAGAAGAGTTAGGTAAATTCCAAGACATTTCCTTCAGAACATGAAAAGGACTGTTGAAAGTCTACTTTTCACTCATGGTAAACTTTTAAGCTCCAACGTCTAGTACGGCATTCAGTTCGGTTCAAATGATGCCAAGTCTTTGTTATTTCCTTAACTCTACACTGGCTGAAAATTTCTATTCTCCCAGATATATGATGTCAGAATTGCGTATTTGACATTTATGAACACTTAATGTTGACACAGAAGCTTCCTGTCCCTGAAATGTATGCAAATGTTCTGTACTATTTTTTGCCAAATACAGAGTGATTTACAACTGTTTGATCTTATTTTCAGTTAACAGCTGCCTCTTGCCTTTGTTCCCCCCATAATTATTTTTCTCTAATAACTTCTTTTTGAATGTTACCTTTAAATATCTCATTAAAGAGTCCCAAATATATTTTCTACTTGAATTACAGAAGTAGGTAAAAACAGCACATTTTTATTTGACTCTTAGACACTACCAAATTATCTGGTGCTGAACTGTCACTTTGAGAGCCTAGGATCATGGACTACATCCTGGGAAAAAATGGTTGATTTCGAGTTGATTTTGTCTTGATCTAGGCATCTGTCAAGAGTGTCAAAAGTCTGAATCATCCTGGGTTTCACGACCTTCCTTCAGTTACATTAATGCCACTTTCATTACGTGGGAAGCTCTAAACCATCGGCCAGGAGGTGGAGAATAGAAACGTTTCCATGCTGCTGGTGGGGGTGAAAAGGCTGCCTCCAGTTTGGAAAACAGTTTGAGGAGTGGGCATGGGGAATGACTGTTAGAGGGACAAGGTTTCTTTGGGGTAATAAAAATGTTTTACAATGATTTTTAAATGTTTTAAAAGTAAATTGTGGTACAGTTTGCACAACTCTTGAAAAAAATCCACTCAACAGCACACAGTAAGTGGGGGCATTTTATCATATGTGAATTTTATCTCGATAAAGCTGTCAAAAGAAAACACATTCAAAAGCTCCTAGAGGGGTTTCCCTGGCGGTCCAGTGGTTAAGACCCTGCACTCCCGATGGAGGAGGCCCGCGTTCGATCCCTTGTTAGGGAACTAGATCCTGCATGCCGCAACTAAAGATCCCGCATGCCACAATGAAGACCCAGTGCGACCAAATAAATATTTAAAATATTTTTTAAATATTAAAAAAAAATTTTTTAGAGGGCTTCCCTGGTGGCGCAGAGGTTGAGAGTCCGCCTGCCGATGCAGGGGACGCGGGGTCGTGCCCCGGTCCGGGAGGATCCCACATGCCGCAGAGCGGCTGGGCCCGTGAGCCATGGCCGCTGAGCCTGCGCGTCCGGAGCCTGTGCTCCGCAACGAGAGAGGCCACAACAGTGAGAGGCCCGCGTACCGCAAAACAAACCCCCCCAAAACAAAAACACCTCATGTTTCTTCATCTATCAAATCCTCTTAGGATTTTTATGAGGAATAAACTCTATGAAGCACTAGGTGTGGTACTTGACACAGAGTAAATGTTTATAGGTATTGTTACTGTTGTGGCATCTTTTAAAGGTTTGCTTAGAAAAACTTGAAAGAGTACCCCCCCTCTCCCCGCTCCAAATTCTCACTTCCCAATCGTTCCTCAAGTCAATATTTTCTGGCTTGCAAGCATCCAGACAAGAAAAATGTCCTTACTGTGGTTTTTGTTTAATTTCTAAGTGCAAAAGACAACGAAAGATGATTATTCCTGCCCTCTTGGAGCTTCTAGCCTGCCATAAATGAATAATGTGATTCAAAAATTACAAATAAAAATGATTTTACAAATCCATGTTTTGTTCATATGATATTAGGTATTTAGATCTTTCGATACCCAGCTAGCTACCTACTTCTTTCCGTTTTCCTCTAAAGATGTGCAACGATTCAGCTCTAACCACCCCTCCAGATGTCCCCAAACCTGTGCTTCCCAAGCCACTGTCACAATTCAGCCCTTAAGCTGGGCTCCTTCCCTCCTGTGTGCCTTTGACTCTTCGGCCTCGACCAGCTGCTGTGGGGCTGTAGTCCTTTCTCCAGCTCAGCCGACTGGCAAACTCCTGCTCTTCCTCCAAGACTTGAGCCTAAATGTCTCCTCCTACTTGATGCCATCCAGACCCTCCAAGAGTTACTCACTCCTCCTCGAAGGTCTCACAATACTGTGGGCAATCTTAGTTCTTACGACTTTTAACACAACATGTTATTATTTGTTAAGGTATGTAGCCCACAAGCCCTAGCACTAAGTCCACAGCACTGAGAACTGTGCTTGGCATACAGTGAAAGCTCAACAAATCTTTATAGAATGAATAAATGAATGAATGTGTAGAAAAGCTACTGAACTAAATCTCCTGTATATCAAAATGATTCATCAAACAGCTTTCACTCAACAAAAAGAATTGAGTACATTTGGAAGGCGTTTGTGTATTTCGAAGAAAATGAATTGAATGCATTTAGAAGGTATTGTGGAGCGAAGGTGATGTGGTCCCTGCTTCCTTGGTGCTTAGAGCCTGCTCCCATCGTTGAATCTGAAAGGTTAGCTAAATACACGGGTAAACATAAGGTTGATTTTTTTAATTCAGTTTTTACCAATATAATATCAGGTGGTATGTCTTCAATGATCAGATAATTACCTGATTCTTTCAGGTTTGAGGTTTTTTTATTAATTTTTATTGGACTACAGTTGCTTCACTATGTCGTGTTAGTTTCTGCTATACAGCAGTGAGTCAGCTATACACATATATCCCCTCTTTTTTAGATTTCCTTCCCATTTAGGTCACCACAGAGCATTGCGTAGCGTTCCCTGTGCTCTACAGGGTTCTCATTAGTTATCTATTTCACACACAGTAGTGTACATATGTCAATCCCAATCTCCCAGTTCATCCCACCCCCCACTTCCCTCCTCGGTATCCGTAAGTTTGTTCTCTACATCTGTGTCTCTGTTTCTGCTTTGTAAGTAAGTTCATCTGTACCATTTTTCTAGATTCCACATATAAGCAATATTATACGATATTTGTTTTTCTCTTTCTGACTTACTTCACTCTGTATGACAGTCTCTAGGTTCAGATTAAATGTTAAACATCCAGAGTTGGTTGACACACTCTTGGAAGTGCAAGGGAGGGTTGACTCATCACTGGAGCCAGGACAAGGACAAACTGTGGCTCAGAACTGTCATTGAGAGCCTTCTGCCGGTCCTCTCTCAGTCAGCTCAGTCACAATAAGGTATGTAGTTTCTCTGAACATGCCATGCTTCTTTTATTTACTCAGATGCTTCCTTCCCATTGTCAATGTCTGCTCTGAACTTTTCAGGTAGAGTCAGGCCCACTTGTTTGTGAAACAGCTCCCTGGCAAAAAGCGAAGAACACATAACATCCAAGAAACTCAGCTTTAAAAATATTATATTAAAGGATTTAACTGCATAGTTCTCCTAGGAACCAGAGTTATTAAAAAGGATTTGGAATTGCAATCATATGCAATTCCACTAGTTTTGTTCTAATTTTATTTTTTTGGATCCATATAAATACGCTTTAAAAAAAAAAGACCCTAGGGGATATACTGTATATGTAATAAGTTTGTATATGTATATGTAATGTATATATACAAATTACACATGTATATGTAATTCACTTTGCTGTATACCTGAAACTAACACAACATTGTAAATCAACTATACTCCAATAAAATTTTTTTAAAAGGGAATTCCCTGGCAGTCCAGTGATTGGGACTCTGAGCTTTCACTCTTGAGTGCCCAGGTTTGATCCCTGGTTGGAGATCCGGCAGGCTGTGTGGCTTGGCCAAAAAAAAAAAAGAGGGAATGAAAAAAAAAAAAAAAAAAAAAAACCTAAACAACTTCTGTATTAACACATCTCACAAAAGTCAAACCCTTAATTTATTCACCTTGTTGCAATTCAAGGACATCCCCAGGTAGCTCTCTTTTAAGAAGAGAGACAGACTACATGGTGAAATCTTGCCAGGGTAAAGATAATGAAGATTTCTTTGTCTAAACACCATAAGACAAGCCTATAAATACACCTTGTCCAAGTGGAAACCAGGATCGATTTTCCAGCTGATTATTATATCACATTGGGGTGAGAAGGAAGGAGCAGGAAGGAAAATATTTAGAGATCAGCTCTGAGTCCTAGAATTAAACCGCACTAATTGTCCCTGAAAGGGATAATTAACACAAGCAGTTAACTGCTGGGGCCTCTAAATTATGTCAACGGCATGGCCGTCAAAAAACGGCATTCTTTGACCTTAAAGGCCTTGTAAATCTACCATAGTCCAGCATTTGCCAAAGAGCTCTTCCAAAGCTATCATACTTTAGATATGGTGCGTACTGGAATATGTTTCAGCAAAGGAGAAATGGGTTAGAGATCTGATGGACTGAGTGTAGGATCATGGAACTCTGAAGCCGGAAGGAAGCCTGGAAATCATCTAGCAAATTGACAGCATACAGGCCAAATCTGATCTCTACATCTCCAGAGGTGTTTTGTTTGGCCTGCCCAATATTTTATTTTATTTTATTCTATTCTATTCTATTTATTTTAATCTATTTTATTTTGTTTTTTATTTTTAGCCATTTTGAATGAATTGCCAATGTTTGCACATCAAAATCTGAATTCCTGGATTCTCTTGAAAACTCAGAAGATCTGGCAACACTGGGCCCTTGTTCTTATGTAACAATTGGCTGGAACTGAATAGCTCTGGCCTTCGTTGAATGGGCATGTTCTCTCCAGTTCCTTCCACTCCCTCTCGTCTCCCTGACACAGGACGTAGGTTGACTTGTGTTGAGAGTCTCACCTGCGCTCTCCCTACCTCCCATGCCGGTCTGCTTTGCTCCTCTATGATGTCCGTCTGCCCTGGGTGAACCTTGTGAACATGCTATCCTTCGATCTTAAGAACTCCTCAATTTCCTCCTCTGTACAAGGAGCCTGAGGTTTAGAGATGTCTTATTAGGGGAGAGATCAGTCTCAAGAGCCCTTACTGACCCATCCAGCGAATGGCCACCTATTTCCAATCCTGCTCTCAGGCTCCGAAGAGAAAATAGTGGAATTCATAAATCATTCAGAGTCTGAGAAAAGATGAAAAGATCTAGTGATTTAACAGAGTCATTATAGGCAAAATGAGGGCCAGACACTTAGATGCAAGGTGGTGCCATCATTTCCCTTTATCCCACACTCATATCATGCTATGCTGCCAGGCTCTCGTTTCAGCTTATCTTGATTCCACACAACCCACATCCCACAAAGCTCAGTCCAAATAGTAGTGGTGAAGTTCTGGTGAAGAAATCTCTGATGATGCTATCTACACTGGTGTGTCCTTTTGCTTAGAATGTGTTTTGCATAACTTGCACGTGATTATATAGAATCCAATCTGCTGTCTGAATATACACTTTAGCTTGTCGTGTACAAACGAGTAGATTTGCTATACCACTTTCAGAGTAAAAAAAAATCAAGACACGTGGTATTATATATGGGATGCTGAAACACAAAAAGATCTGGTGCATTTGGGGGGATCTGCTGGGAATAGTGAAAAGAATATATGAGATTGACACTATTCCAGGGAATCTGGCAGGTCTGGTCTTCGTATTTAAGGCTGCTACCTTCACTAATGTTTTTCTCATCTCATATGCCATCTCTTCTCAAAGAGCTTAAGAGTTTCGTTTGAGTGGGTCATAAAAGTACAAGACCACGTAATAGTTTGAAGATGTGTTAAAACATTGAAATATGTGCCATCACTGAATCTGTAAAATAAAATTAATCAGAATGATGGCTAATGTAATGGATAATGGTGACTACAGTTAACACACTGTATTAAATATCTGAAAGTTGCCAAGAGAGTAGATCTTAAAAGTTCTCATCACACACGAAAAAACTGTAACTACGTGTGGTGATACATGTTAATTAAACTTACTGTGGTGATCATTTTGCAATATACACATATTTAGAATCATTGTGTTATACACCTAAAAATAATGTTATATGGCAATTGTATCTCAATTAAAAAAATAAACTAAAATAAAATCAGAATGATGGGAATGAGGATGCAAAGAAAAAACAGAGAACCACTTCTCCTACGGGGAGCAGGCCCAACTGTTAACTACTATTAAAAACAGGTATCATATATTATGCCCCCGCCCAAAGGATAGGCTCTCGAGACAGATTTCTTGGGTTCAAATCCTGGTCATGCCATTTACTTAGCCGAGTGACCTTAATAAAATTCTCAGATTAAGATAAAAAATATGCCTCCCTAGATAAAATAAGGTATGTGGCTCAGTTGATATACCATGTTTAATAAAGGTGAATAATGATACTTATTATTATTATCTATAATTGAAACAGTGAACAGAAAGTGGCTTTACGCTGCACAGTGGCTCAGGAAAGTGGAGGTGTTTTCCTATACAAAGTCTTAATCAAACTAAAAGTTGTTATACCGTAAGATTACAGATTCAGAGGGAAAATAATTGTTGGATTTGAATAAAGCATTGAAGCCTATTTGAAACACATTATTATTCTTTTACATTTATAGGAAGCAAATACTCTTAGGATTTTACTCATTTACTTCTTTAGGAAAAGCTCACAAAATTGAACTTCAGGGAATAAACTACAGTTAAGGATGTTAACAGTGTTGGTATAAATACAATAATAATGTTCAATCATATTTTAATTTCTTAGCATGGCTTGTCATGTCCTCCATAATCTAGCCCCGTCCGACCTCCCAGCCTTACCTACCTTAAATTCCAGCTCCAGCCACTCCAAACTGCTCTGTTACCTTGGAACACACCAGACTTCCAGCAGCCCTCATTTCCATCAAGAAAATCCTCGGGCTTCCCTGGTGGCGCCGTGGTTGAGAGTCCGCCTGCCGATGCAGAGGACGCGGGTTCGCGCCCCGGTCCGGGAAGATCCCACATGCCGCGGAGCGGCTGGGCGCGTGAGCCGTGGCCGCTGAGCCTGCGCGTCCGGAGCCTGTGCTCCGCCACGGGAGAGGCCACAACAGTGAGAGGCCCACGTACAGCAAAAAAAAAAAGAAAATCCTCTTTCTTCTTCAAGTGTCAGCTCAAATGCTACCCCCACCACGCAACTTTTCTCAGTTCTTAACTTTGAATAAACCTCTCCTTTTCTCTGCCATTCAATAATAGCACGCTACTGATGTCACTGCCATATGATTCCATTTTTACTATCTTGTATTATAGATATTTGTAAACATGACTATCTTTCCCACCAGACTAAACTCTTTGAAAGCACGGGTCATGTGTTTTTTCCTTGAACTCAGTTTTAAGTCACAGTTCAATCTCATTATCTGCAGGGAATACGCTGATGTCTGCAAAGAACCTCCCACAGAAAAGGCCAACTAGCTCAAAATATATGCATTCTTGCAATCTTCAGTTAAAGTCACTAGGTGATACTTTCTTGTAAAGCTATAGTTCAACCAGCAAGACATTGTTTCTTTTGTACTTTCCCACTGGCTTTCTATACCCAACTGCATTGTATGAATTAAGTTCAAGAGATAGCTCGCTTGGGAAAAAGACTACAAAACCTAGGGGTTCAAAAGATTGAGGTGAGAAAATAAAGCTTGAAAAATCTGACTGCATCTAATTGTCATCCTCTAGCACGAGTTTCACGACCAGGTCCACCCCCAAAGCACCACAGTCTGCCCTGATACAGATTCAGACACCCATCACCACCATCTTTTGAGTCACAGTCAGAAACCAGAAGAGATTTCCTAGTGTCCTGATCTACCTCTGCATATCTTTTGTCTTTTTCTATATTCATCCCACAGACAGGAAGGGTCCTTGTTACCCCTCTTGCCTACTCACAGACGAGAAGAAACAGAGAAGGATGTTCTTACGCAGTCAGTGCAGAGTTGTTGCAAAATTGCAGGTTAAGCTATTTTATTATGTCACTTCCACTTGCCAAGGCCTTAAAAAAAAATTTCTTTTTCTAACAATGATATGCGTAACCCTGTTATCTGGATCCACGAGGTATTTAAAAGAAGGTGTAATCCTATAATGAATAATTGGTTCCTCTGCCTGAACCAGCCAGAACAATTTCTCACAGCTGAAGCCAACTCAAATCTAAGAAACTTAGGACATACCAAATTAACAGGATTTGATGGAACAACTGAAAATCCTACTGAGGGGAGGGGGAGGAACCCACCTGCAATCTGAACTAGAATCCAGGTAATTCAAGATTTAAAAAAAGACACCCAAACTAACTGTGACCCAGGAGACTGATCCAAAAAATATTATATTAAATAACTTACTATGCAAGTAATATGCATATTTAGTGTAAATCCTACCTAAACCTCCGGGATGGATGGATGGCCTTGGGCTAGATGAGACAAGGCATCCTAAGACACACTGATCTGTTTTCGATGACCCAGGTTTTAAGTGGTTGTTAGTTCCCTCCAAAGCCTCTGGCAGCTGCTGAAGCTAGAGCAGGTTGCCTAGGGAGAGCCACAGATGGAGCGTGAAGCACCAAGTCCTTCCAAGTTCCCGCTCTGTGTCCAGGTGGCCGAGGCGCCCGTGCCTCCTGCGCTCGCCCGAGCTGCGCGCTGCTTTCCTCCCAGCTCAGGAGCCCCCCGCGGGCGCCCCCAACGCGACCCTCCCGGGGACACCTGCGTGCACCAGCGAGGCCTCGCTGCCCTCTGGGAAACTGGGGCTCACCTGGGTCGCTTCCCCCCACCCCCTGCTCGGCCGCCAGCAGTCCCAGAAGCTGTCTCGGGAGTCTCGGAGCGGATTCCCTGAGCCCAATCCGAGGGCACCGGCCTCCCTCCAGGACTCCCTTTCTCCCCTCTTCCAACTCCGTGCCAAATGCCGCCCTCGAAGCCTCGGGAAAACTGGCCCACCGCGGAGAAAGGGTGGCGGGGGTCATGGGGTGGGCGCAAACGCACCGAGGACACTCTCAGCCCCCGGCACACACTCCCAACAAGGAACCGGTTCCGAGCTGCTCGGCCGTGGAGGGCAGGGTCGCCTCCTCCTCCGAGACGGAGGCTAGGTAGACGGGCGGCCGCCGACCACTGGCACCCTCCCCGCGAGCTCCAGCCCTTTACCTGGGTACCGGCCTCGGCGGGTCTCCGGGGCGCAGCACAGGGCGCAGTGCCCCCGGCGGGTGGTGCGGGGAGGACCGCGGCCGCCGCTCTTCCCTGCAGCTCCGGGCCTGCCGGTTGGCTATTTATCCGGGGGCCAGGCCCCGGCCCCTGCCGGAGTATTGGGCAATCGGTCCCGCTACGCGCTGCCCCGCGAGCCACCTCCCTCTGCCCCCGCCGAGCCCCGCGGCGGCGGCGGCCACGTGGAGGGAGGGAGCCGGCCCCTCCTGTGGGCTCCACCTTCTGGTCGTGGTCCTCCTCCTCGGGAAGTTTTTCAGTGTCCACCCCCGCCCCCCCGCCCCGTCTCTCTTCTTTGCGGGGCACCCCGGCCAGTCTGAACCGGCTGTGACTGAGTGAGTGGGGAAGCAGGAGGAGGCGGAGGACATGGAGGTGGAGAGGCGGGCGGTAGGGGCGCTGCTCCCGCTCCCGCGGCTCCCGGCCGGGCCGGGCCGGGCCGGCCAGGCGCAGGGAGGGCACTGCGGGGGCCGCTGCCCGGGCCCGGCTCCGGCGTGGAGCCACCAAGGCCGCGGGAGAGCTGGGCACCGCCGGCCACGGGCCCTCTCGGTGCGTACACGGGCGCGTCCCCCGGCGCCGCTGCGCGCCGCCGCCCACCGCTTGCCCGCGCCGGCCCGCCCCACACAGTGTGCATTTGGAGGGATCCCGGGTCTGAGGATGAGTGCGAGTCTCCCCGGGTCTCCCAGGTTCCTGGACGGCCGAGCGCCCTCCTGGCCGGAGCTGTAGCCCCAGCTGGCAGTGATCCCAGAGAGACGGGCACCAGAACTTTGTGGAGTCGGTGCTCCTGGGCAGTGAGGATGCCAAGTGCTGCCCTTTGTGACAGCTCTATGGAAAGGGGGGCGCCCCTGAAGTGCACATAGTGTGCTGAGGGAGAGAGGCTGCATCTGAGGACGTTTAGTCTGTATGGCAGGTGAGCTGTACTAACAATACACTCCTATCTTTAGCTGAAAGGTAATGAGCGTGAGTGCTGAGATTTCCACAGTCACTGCGGCAGACTGGGGACAGTCCATGGGTAGGGTGTGACAACCCCGTAAAGTGATGCGCACTTTTTGTGTTCCTGTGTATATAGGTCTTTCTGAGAAGGGACACCATATCTTCTACCAGCTTCTCAAAGGGGGCTGGGACCACCCATCACCGAAATGAAAATTTCCTTTAGACACTGAACCTCCTCTAATTCCGACCTAGACAAAGACCCTACACCTTGCAAAGGGTTGGTTTCTGAAGTCCAAATGAAGCTGCATAAGCTTCCTGAGCCACGGTTTTTTTCATCTTGCCCGCATTCAGAAGTCTATGTGAGATAAAGTTCCAAAAAAACCTGTGGACCCTGGCCACACTGGCGAGTGTTCTTACAGGTAGGAAAATAGCAGTTCATCTATTTGTCTCACATCATTCCTTTCCACTCAATTTACCCACTTTCATTCAGGATATGGGGAAAAGAATGGCCAGTGCTAGTTGATATTATTTTGTTTTGTCCTAAGAGGGAGAAAGATTAGAGGGAAAAAAGTAAGAGTAAGAATCAGAGGAAGGTGGTCCCAGAAGTAGTTTCTGGAAGGAAAAATGGAGAGGGGATACAATGGGGGCTTCTTATCCTCTTCTATTTTGACCTGGTTTGCGGTTACTCAAGTGCGTTCACTTTGTAATGATGCATTGACCTGTACACTGATCATCTGTGTACTTTTCTCTACTTGTTTTGATAAAAGATATTTTTGGAAAGCTTTTTCTTTGATTCAGATACCCCCTAACCACCAGAGCAAATATCTTCTTGATAGTTGGTCGAACCAATCAATGTGTATGAAATTACATTTGGGGGACAGGGAAACCCTGCTTGAAAAATATGTCTGTGTTCGCCAGTGGTTTTCTGAAGTTGCCATGTCCCTGTTCTCATCTCCACCGAGTTTTCCCAGATTTCTTATAAAGAGAATGTATATGACCAGCATTCCCACGTCTGCTCAGACAGTCCACGTCTATCAACTGAGAACTGAAAATTAGCTCATTCTTACACACAGCATGGTTCCAACTTTAGTGTAAGACTGAATTCCGGGGTCAAGAATGGCTAGGGGTCCAGACTCATAATGTCGTGAATGAAGTGGGCAGAATGCAGCCTGGAGAAGGCAGGGAGTGTGGAAGCTGGCTGGCTGCTGGAGCGGGGCGGGGTGGGGGTGTGGAGGCGCCCATTGGCTTAGGAAATTATTGCCTGCCTGGAATGTGAAAATTGCCTCCACTTTCTTGTGAAGGTTTTTTGTTCAGTCACACCTCAGCAGAGCATTTAGACAAACGAGAGAACTCAGAAATCTAGTCCAACCTTGACACTTTACCTATGAATGGAATTTGACCCAGAGAAGCCACAGATGAGTTCCTGATTAACCCCTGCCCCAGGACAGAGCGGGGCTGGGGAGCAGGTTTTGGCAGAGAGAGACTGTGCTACCTCCTGTACCTCTCAAAGCAATCTCAAGTGGTTGTGTTGTTAGCTCCATTTCACAGAGAAGGAAACAGGAGTTGAGAGGGTTGTTACTTGCTAAATCTCTCAATTGGTAAAGACCAACATGACCTCTCGACCACCCAGAGGTTTTATCCCGGTGACGTGAAGATGCAAGATCTGCTTGTGAGGCGAGGGTCAGAGAAGTTCAATACTGCTGGCTCTACAGCTCTGTGCAGCCCCTGCCCTCCTGGATCTCTCTTGGACCCAGAAGTTGATGCACTTTCAACAAGGTGGAATGAGAGGAAAAGGTTGGGTCATGAAATAAACCGGATTTAAACGAGCCTCCCTTGGGAAGCAAGAGACCTAAGGGAAAGCATTTCAAGAAAAATGGATACAGAGGTGGTACCCTGAAGGAAGGCACTTGTGTTTTTTGCCTTGTTAGTTATCATTTGGGGCATTTGTTAAGAAGTCTGTGATTTGTTAAATATTCTAAGGTTCCCCCTTCTTAGACTATCTGCTGCCTGAAGCTTTTAGAGAATAAGACAGAGAAATTAACCTAAAATCGCTCTGCGGTCCTCAGCCCAGCAAGGGAGCCAGAAACATGGAGGACAGAGGCAGGCATTGGTTGGTAGGGGAGGGTTAGGACATTTGCACAGCCCCTGAGACGCTAGTCCAGTGCCTGCCCGGCTGACCAGACTTCCCTTCCCGACTTAGTACATCAGGGCAGGTTTCTTCTCTTTTGTACGTCTTGTTCTTCCCCTGTTTATGAATGGCAGCACAGCTACATAGACACTACACTTTGACACAAAAATAACTTAAAAAAATAGACTTTAGACTTTTTATAGCAGTTAGCTCAGAGATCTGAAGATCATGCTATTAATTCCCTTTCATTCACTCACCCTCTAACAGATAAAAGATCAGAAAAACAGTAGAAGTGGATTCATCCTTACCCCTCGTGCTTACAGAGCTTTTGCTGAAAAAGACACATTTTCAAATGTCAAAAGTGACCTTAGGGCTTCCCCGGTGGCGCAGTGGTGGAGAGTCCGCCTGCCGAGGCAGGGGACGCGGGTTCGTGCCCCGGTCCGGGAAGATCCCACATGCCGCGGAGCGCCTGCGCTCGTGAGCCGTGGCCGCTGAGCCTGCGCGTCCGGAGCCTGTGCTCCGCAACGCGAGAGGCCACAGCAGTGAGGGGCCCGCGTACTGCAAAAAAAAAAAAAAAAAATGACATTAAAGACACACTATATCATATTTTTTGGCAACTTTCCAGAATATTGTTTCATCTTTTTCTTGCCTTTTCTTTCATCATGCTATCTGGCTAAAACGATTTTTAATCTTAGAGGAAGGGGGGAAGAGGGATAAATGCTATTCTTTGAGTGCCTGGTAATTGCCAAGAACTATGCAGTCTCATAACCACAAAGCAATCTCATGTGGTTAAGTATCATTATCTTCATTTTATAGATGAGGAAACTGGAATTTAGAGAGGTTAAGTTACTTGCTGAGTCACTCAGTTGGTAAGTGATGGAGTAAGATTCAGGCCCTGGTCTGGCTAATTGCTAAGCCTGTGCTGTTCCCAGTCTACCTTAGAAAAATGAGTCAAGGCTGGTACAAACTAATGGAGCACTGTCTGCTCACTTGTATTAACTCATCTAAGGCTCACAGTAAACCTAGGAAGTAGGTGCTCCTATTATCCCCCACGTTTTGCCAGTGATGAAAATGACTAGAAAGAAGTTAAATAATTTAACCCCAATCATACAGTTAATGAGGGGTAGGCTAGGTTCAAATCCAGGCATCCAGGCTACAGAGGGCCATGCTCTGAACCACTACCCTGTCTCATGAAAGTGGAAATAAGAGATGTAAAATTACATGGAATGTACGTCTCCTTCTGTGTGTGTGTGTGTGTCTGTGTGTGGACACATATACACACTTTCCACTTTACATCCTTCTGACCTGCATTGCATGGTTTCAAGGCCATAACCAAAAATAACCTACGTCTTCACGAATACTGTTTCCGAAACACCCAGTGTATCTCCAGGTGTTAGATTGACAGCATCTGTAAAGTGCTCATTGTCTGTCTGTACAGCGAAACTATAAACTCCCGAGAGCAGGTACCAGATGTGTCCTGTTCATCACTATTCCCTAGAGCACAGTGGCAGCAGGAATAGAACTTTGTTTAGTGAGCTTTCATTGAATGAAGGAATGAAGAAATGAATGATCAAACAATCAAAGGAATGAATGCATGCTTGAACTGTCACTAATATATATATATATATGTATATATATATATATATATTTTTTTTTTTTGGCTGCACCGCATAGCATGTGGGATCTTAGTTCCTGGACCAGGGATCGAACCCATGCCCCATGCATTGGAAGGCAGAGTCTTAACCACTGGACCGCCCGGAAGTCCCTCTGAGTAATATTTTTACTACAGTAGATCATTGAAATTCTTCAGTTGCCTTACTCAGCCAAGCTCTATTCTATTCTAAGTAGTTACAATCATTTCACTGAATCCCATAGAGCAACTACAACTTTTTACTCAGCCTATAGATGGGGAATTAAGACCCCCCTGAGGTTAAGTGAGCTGCCCAAAGTTGGGGCACCAAAGCGGCACAGACAGGAGGTAAACACAGGCAGTGTGAGCCTAGCATGCCCACTGGTAAGGCTAGGCTGTGTGGCCCCTCACTGTGCTCGTTCACAGCTCTAGCCCAGGATCAAGCGCAGTGCTTGACACATAGTAGACCCTCCATAAACATATTAAAGGAGAGAAGGAGGAAATGCCCTCATGTGTCCAGGACAGTTTAAGGCCATTTCCCACATCTGAATTCACTCATGGCATCGTGTATCTTACAAATTCAACTTGTATGAGCTACGATGTAATCATACTAGATAATAGATGACCACGGAAGGATTTACTTCCAAAGGGAGGCTGCCCAGTTCAAATGTACCAGGGGTTCCAGTTTCTTCTTGTGAAAATACAGGTTCAATTGATAAATGTTATTTTAAATTATGAAGCAGTGCCAATTTTTTAAATATGCCTCTGCCTCAGTGTCTGACTTATGTGCATTACATAACAAAGTTTCAGACACAGCTCCAAACACTATTTCAGGTCAACATGGCAAGTTTTGGCCTTCTTGTCCTCTTCACATTACATGACACGGGAGAAAAAGCATGACCTCTACTCCACGCGTTCAGGGTCTGTTCACTCCAAAATTTGTGGACAGTCCAAAGGCTTTGCTCCATGGTTTCAGCATGTAAACATTTTTTTGGTCACCTATTCAATATGCTACAACTTTGGTTTGTTGGGTAAAATTTAGAAGATGGTAACTAACCCATGAAACAAAAGTTATAAAGAAAAAAGGTAAGGTCAAACATGTTTCATAAGAACATTTGAATACAGATGGAAATTGATGAATTGATGAATGAATTTCCTCCATCCACCTCCCCACCAGGGCTGTGCTCACACGGAAAGGTATGCTCACCCCTATATCCCTACCACCCACCACAGTGTAAAGCTTCTTATACTTCCCCATCAAAGTACTTGGGAGTTATTTCAAACCGTAGGCAAAACAACCAGCTGTAGAAGTAAAATGTGTTTGAGATCTTCTGCTTGATTTTAAAGAGGCATGTGAATTCTGCTTTCTACTCAATAGCCATGTGTGTGTTTTAATATCATCATAATGTTTAATGGTAATAATTCCCTATTTAATTTATATATTTGTTCAGATTAACAATTTAATATAATAGTAGCTCACATTTTTAAGCAATTAATACATGCAGTGTATTGTCAAGGCACAGGCAGGAAACAGAGTTTCTCCCAGATAGCCAAGAAAAGGAATCTTAAGGGAAAGAATGTCTATAATTAGTTATTTAATGCAGTGTGGACAACATTAAAGGAATAAACAAGAGACACCCATACTGGACAGTGGGAAGTGATTACTGCTCCTGGGCTTTAAGTAACAAAGGGAAGACCTAGTGTTACCAGTGCCTGGAGAGCAGAACCTGCAAAGGAGGGGCCACCCAAAGGGAGCAGGAATTGGGAAGAGATATCATTTTATTGCCAGAGACAAAGAGTCAAAGTGACTGTGGAGAGAATACCCCTACCTCTCTCTTTGCTCTCAGATCTCTTGGTGGCACCTACCATTGGTCAAAGCCAGGCAGAAGCCAGGCACCGAGGGAGCCCAGGAAATGCTGCCCACAAGGGGTCAGCCTCCTGGGCACAAAGCAGGGCAATGAAGGCAGACATTGGATTGGGCTGGGGAGAGTGGCAAAGAGAGAATGACCAGGCACTGTGCTGAGTACTTTGCATACTTGTATATATCCCTATGAGGGAGGTACCATTTCCCTCATTTTACAGACGAAAAAACAGAGGTACGCAATTTCAACCAAGACTGTCTTACTCTAGATTCTGTGCTCTTAATCACTACACTATTTATCCACGCAGTATTAAAAATAATGTCTTAAAATTACTTACCTAGTTAAAAAAAAAAAAAAACAAACTTAGCTTGTAAAATAAATGCTCAGTGTTTGCCACATGACTATGACTTTACTGTTGCTACTTTGATCACTTTGCCTTAATCTCATCAGCAATTTACCTTATGGTGAGTCTCATGCATTTTATGTTGATTCTGTGATCTGCAACTTGCAACCCATTTCTTGAATTCTGGAAATGTGCCTCACTTGTCTATAACGTAAATCTCCACGCATGGACTAAAAGCTATACTTTCAATTCTTACTTATTCACTCTTCAAATAATTCTTAATCATTTGTGCTGTGTCAGGCATTATATGAAAACAAAGGGTTTTGCAATCTAGGAGACCGTCAGGTGAATAATCACTAGAATGTGCTAAGTACCTCTGTCACAGTACTTGTGCTCCCTTAAGAGAACAGAGAGGCGGAAACACTGCTTGGGTTGAGAAGGGGGCATTCCAAGAGCGGGGGGAAGAGCGTTTGCAAAGTCTTAATGGAGTAAAAGACTCCCAGGCTAGGGGACTACAGTGGATAATTACAAATGATTCAAGGTCAGAGTACTTGTAGGAAGTGGGAGGTAAACAGGACTAGGGCTTTTGATTGTTAGCAACAGCTCCCATCTCTTGGCAGGACAGCATGAACGGAGAACCCAGGACTCCGGTCCACTTGGAGATCTAACTGGCAGGGGCTACGTTGCTTCATCAGGAAATGAATGGGCTCTGTCTTATTTTCTCCATCCTTGCAGGGTTTTGTTCAGGATTCAAAGTCCCAGAAGAGAAAGTGTGACTGGCCCGGTTTGGGCAATGTAACCATCTCACTCAGAGGAAGACAAGGCACTTTGAGAGGACTCTCCAAAAGCAAATTGGGAGGCTGACTAGCCTAAACAGAATAAATGTCCCCTACAGTGGGTTAGACCCTGTGTCTCTATATGAAGGTGTTCTCCAGGAAGCAAAGAGGAACCACTGAAGGATTCTAAACAGTGGATGACATGGTTGGCTTTGTGTTTCAAAACCATCACTCTTAGAAACCACGTTGGAAGATGGACTGGGAGAGAAAGTGGTCAGAGGCTGATTTAACAGCTGAGACAAAAATATATATTTGAAAATTTAACACCTAGAGAATTTTGAAATAAGGGGACCAATCTGAGAGATTAAGAAGTGCCATGTAACTGATGGGTGTGGGGATTAGTGGAAAGAAAGGTTGGGGATGGATTCCAGGTTTCCCATAAGAGCTCATAAAGAATTGCTGTAAAATTAAGGGAAGTGTGCCTCACACTGCAGGATCCTCTAGAATAGTCCAAATTTCAAATATTGAATCTCATTGTTCTAATAAAACATAAAAAAATTTCCAAGAAACTCCAATTTAAAATATATTTCCAAGATTTCTTTTGCAATTGGATATGGTAGAAAGTTCTTTTGTCTGACTCAAATTTCCCTGATCTATGGTTTGGATAATATGATCATAGGTGGGTGAACATATGCAACAGAAACAAAGAGCAAGAAACCTATTCAATACCAGTACAGTGAGTAGTGGTACGTGCAAAGTACATGCCAAAGTTTTACTGGAAAAAGCCTTGTCCTCACCGAGAAGAGTCAGGGTTGATTCTTAGATTAAAGTGACCTAAGAAGGAAGGGGCCACATCCTTTGGCAACAGCAAGCAAACATCAGTCAAACCCCAGATGTAAAGCTGGCTCAGACAGAGGCTTGCCAACAGCTCTAATATCCACAACCCAATCCATCAGTCTGTATGTAAAGAAAACCCACTACATTTCTAAATCTAGAGTATGACCCACAGTGTAAATACTTGGATTGATCACACAGATGCTGGCACCCACCAAGTGAAAGCTGAATTTACTCTCAGCATCATGGACAACAATAATTGTGGGCACTTCCTTCCATGAACCTGGTCCTCCAGACATACTTGGAGGCTCAAAGAGGCTGCTTTTTGAGTATTTCAGCACTCAGGATACTTTGTGCCCTGATTATTTCTCTTAGTTACACATGGTCGTGCATGTTCTTTTGAGACTACTGAATTTGAATCAGAGTCTTAGAGCTAGTCAAGAGGCCTTGAAGATCAGCAGGTAGAACCTCACACTTGCTGTAGCGTTTAATCTACTAATTTTTCAGATGAAGAAACAGAGGCTCCAAGAGGTTGAATAATAAGAGGTGGAGAGAATAGAGGATGAGAGCACACAACTTGAAGGCTGACTACTGATTAGCTCTGTAACCTTGAAGAGGTTGGTAGTTGAGAAGAATCAGTGAATTAAACCACATCAAGTGCTCCAAATAGCCTAACATAATAAGTGTCATACGAGTGCTTGTATTCATGAATATACCAAAGAACCCCACTACAACTGGGAATCTGATCCTGCCTTTCCTATACACAATTAGAAGAAGAAAATTCTACCCATTGACAAAGTTACAGTGATTACGAATAGTTGTCATGTACAACATCCTTTAAGGATGTCTCATCAAAACCTGCCTCTGAGTTCTTGAAATTCACTCAAGAAGAGCTCCTATAGTGACAAGCAGGTATGATAACCAGCCCAGGAAATCAACAAAGTTCAGTGACACACCAAGTCTGAAAATTAACCTTTTGACCAAGTAGACCTGAATCTCTCCTCAAGGGTCGCCCACACCCCACACCCCATCAGTATTTCTACAACTTGGGTCCATCTTCTGCAACTATGGTCTTAATGAACTGAAGGGTTGGATTTTGACTTAGATGTCACTCTTGGCAAGGCTGTTAGTTCAACTTTTCTTTGGCTGGTCAAGATTATTTTTCAGCAAGTTCTTTAGCCCACAGTGTTACAGTATACCACCAAAGAAATCAAGACATGAATATTGCTGTGGGTGGGAAAAGAAATACCAAATGGAACTCCTGCCATGCTGATAATTATAATCTACAACATGTTTGATTCACTAAGTGTGGCAAAAGAGTATATTTTATCAGAAGTTTGCAGCTGATGAATACCAAAGGCCAAAAACTCAGTCTGCAAAGAGACTGCTTATGAGCTATGAGAATCATTTGCACTACAAGGTACTCCTCCAACCACATGACTAATAAAGTGAACTTCCTGGAATCGAAAACAGCACAGAAAATATCCAGCACCTTGAACATGCCTGGCTTAGAGTAGGTATTCAGTGAAAATTAATTGAATAAGTCTAATTGCCATCAATGAAAAAATATCTCATATTAACTTGGATCTTTATTCTATGACCTAAGGTATGTGAAAGAAATGTGAGGAATTTCTTATGTAATTAACTCTGATATGAAATGGGTAAAAAGGAGCCCAAAGAATGAGCTCTGATTGCTAGATAGCATAAAATAGAGATTTAAAGAAAACAGATGAAGTTTTAAAACTCAAATCAAGAGGAAGGGAGCATCTTTAGCCTTTATGTCATGACCTACCATTTAATATTTGAAATCCTGAGGATTATCAGGATGACAAAAATGTTCTTTTTCCTTTAGAGATCAAGAGAAACCTTTTCAAGGATTATAGATGTGGGTCATCTGCTTTGTAAAATAGTCCAGCAGTTCCTCAGAAGTTTAAAGGAAGAGTCACCATATGACCCAATAATCCCACAAGTTGGTGTATACCCAAGAGAAATGAAAACATATGCCCTTGCAAAAATTGGTACATGAGTGTTCATAGCAGCATTATTCATAATTGACAAAAATAAAAACAATGCGAATATCTATCTGCTGATCAATGGATACATAATATGTGGTATATCCATACAGTGGAATATTATTTGGCCATAAAGAAGCCAGGCACAAAAGGCTATACATTGTATGATTCTTTTTATATGAAATGCCCACATAAAAAGTAGATTAGTATTGCCTAGGGCTGGCGGGAGGGGTGGTTGAGGGCAGGTTAGGTTGAGGGAAAATCAGAAGTAACTGCTCATGGGGATTAATGGGTACGGGGTTTCTTTTTAGGGTGATAAAATTGTTCCAAATTCATTGTGGTAATAGTTGCACAACTCTGTAAATATACTAAAAAATCATTGAATTGTACATTTCAAATAGATTAATTGTATTGTATATGAACTATATGTCAATAAGGCTGCTGTTAAAATAAGCTACAGCAGATGCAGTTTTAGATCTGCTTACAGTTTTTAAAAAGCTGTCCTAAAAACACAGCTTTTTCATTCATCTAGTAGAGCCATGAAGCTCCCTAGCATCATGACAAGTTAGGGGCCAGACATGATCAGCCTGGAACAATCATGGAAAAATTGCAACCCCTGGAGAGAGGATTCCTTGTTTAAAGTAAGCTGTGATGTGTACCATACAAAGGACACAGAACATCAGAGAGTCTCACATTCTCTCTTTATTCTGCCATGAGAAAGTTTCCCTAAACCAGAGAAGTTATGTAGAAGCTAATTTTTATCAATCCTACAAAATTAACTCCCCACTTCTTCACTAAGCTGTAGTCACACTGGCCTTCCTAAGGGTTTGCTGAGCTCCACCTACTGCAGTGCCTTTGTACCTGCTGGTCTTCCTGCTGGAAGTCCTCACTTGTCCCCAGATCTCCACCTGGCTAGCTCCTCATCAGTCAAGCCTCTGCTCCATTGTCGCCTTCTCAGGAAAAGCTCCTTACCGCCTCCTAATTAAAATATTCTTCCCCCACAGAAACCCTCTCTCTCATGGCTCCACTTCATTCTCTGCACAGCATTTGGCACTATCTGAAACTCTCACATGCTGATCAGTTTGTTGTCCGCCTCCCCTGGCAGAAGGCAAGCTCCCTGAGGATGATACTGAGCAGCACCCTGTGAGGCTCCTGGGCACAAAAGCCTTTCCTTGTCCCCCATTTCTTGATTACAGGAAATAGGCTTCATTCAGTTTCTATGACTTCCCTGAGTTCCAACCAGCAGCTTCAAAGAGTTGCTAATCAGGGAAGGGAGGGGATTCGGACAAGGGAGGAGCAGTCAGGAAACAATAGTGCAGCCTTGGGGCAGGGTCCTGCTTCCCCCTCAAGGGATACACCTAACGATATCTTTGAGCTCTTTACAGATACTGAAGCCCTCACCAGGTGGGAGAAGTTAACGGTCTGCTGCCCTACAAGCAGGTAGACCCCAGACCGGTTGGAACCAGAAGTTTGATGATGCTGACTCCCAGTTACCTCACCACCAACCAACGAGAAGAATGTCCAGGAGCTGATCACGCCCTCCTCTTTGAACCATTACTATAAAACTCCTCACGAGCCCCTCCAGGTCAGGACACACAATTTTGAGGGCAGTAGCCTGCTGTGGCCCCCTTTGCCTGCCAAAGCAATAAAGCTATTCTTTTTACTTCACCCAGAACTCTGCCTCTGAAAAGTAATTCGGTGTCGGGGTACAGAGGCCAGATTAGGCTTCACGGACAGGGACCGAAATGTTTCCCTGTGCCTACAAAGCTAGCAGATAGGCAGTGAGTGCTTGATAAAGACTTATAGAGTAAATGATCTCCACGGGGTAAGTCACAATCAACTTTGTAAACAACATCCGAAAGCTCAGCCTCTGTACCTGCCACACCTCAGACAGGAGTCCAGGGACACTGACCCTTCAGAGAACAGTCTGTAGCCACCTCCAGGCTGAAAGGGCAAAGGGCTGTGACTGAAAATCCAGTTGGCCACCAAGGACTTCCTGTGCTCCTTCACTTATCTTCCCTCACCGTGGTCCCAGGTCAGGTGGCAGAGCAGCTCTGGGGCCTGTCCTGTTGGTTTATAAATAAGTCTAGGCTCATTGCTGATCCCAGAGTGGCCTACGTGGCAACTTGCCTTCAGCTTGCTCAGTAGGACCGCTTGCAGGAAGGGTAGCAAACAATAGCCATGCAGAAGCCGCGCAGAACAGCAGCCTGCAGCTGTGTGGTCACGTGCACACCACGCGCTTCAGATCTTCTCTCAAAGGGCCTACTGTAGAGCATAGGGAACTCTGCTCAATATTCTGCAATAACCTACACGGGAAAAGAATCTGAAAAAGAATAGATACATATATATGTATAACTGAATCCCTTTGCTGTACACCTGAAACTAACACAACATTGTTAATCAACTATGCTCCAATATAAAATAAAAATTAAAAAAAAAAAATCCCCCAAAACCTTGACCCTGGTTTCTACAGAAGCAGTTTGTCCCAATCATGTCCCAAAGTTAGGAACTGTCCATTCTAACTCAGAATGGCTATCTGGCTTAGTTTTCTTGTAAGTTATTTCATTCCAGTGAACACTTAAAGAATCACTAATGCTTCATCAACTGTAGAGTACCTGTCACTCAATTCCAGAAAACTCGTGTTTACCTAACCCAGGCTGCATACATACGCCGTGGATGTTGTTGCCATTTAGGAAAACAATCCTTTTCCAATCCTGTGGAAGGTAGGCACAGGTCCCTTGCTTCACAGAGCTGCTCCTGTCTTCTTGATGTTTATAACAACGTCTTAGATTTCTAGGACTCCTTTCTGTTATCTTCCTGTAAATATCAGTCCAGTTCATTTAAGAGTCACAGTGTTTCTATGTGATACATGAAGCTGATGGTATTAATGCCACTTCTGTTTTTTTCTTGGTTCTGTTTTAACACGGGAGGAGTAGGAGACCCAGATAGGTTAAGCAACATGCCCCGAGGTCACATACCTGTTCAGTGCCAAACAGTAGGAACACTGAGTCCGTGAGCTTCCCTCCACATCAGCACTTCTCAATGCATCTGAACCACTGGGGAATCTGGTTACAGTGCAGATTCTGAATTCAGCAGCTCTGGGGGGTTGCGGGGGAACCAGGACTCCGCATGTTTCCCAAGCTCCCAGGAGTTGCTGCTCGTCGTGGCCCTCAGAACATCTTTCACCACACCCTTCATAACACCCCAGGCATGTCCATCCTAATGCTTCCCCCAGTGGCCGTTGCACTATTTGGATATTCATTCATTTCCCCCACTAACCTATGAGCTCCAGGAGAGCATGAACTATGTTGTATTCACTGGTTTGACCTGGGCGCCCAGCACCACACGTGCCAAAAAGGAAGTGAACAAAATATTTTTGAAGAGTGGAGGAAAAGTGACCTATTTCCAATGACAAAGCCACGTCGACTGCATATTAAGACCTGATTTCTTATACAAAACAGAAACAGACTCACAGACTTAGAAAACAAACTTATGGTTACCCAAGGGGAAAGGTGGGAAGGGAGGGATAAACTGGGAGTTTGGGATTGCCATATACACACCACTATATTTAAAATAGATAACCAACAAGGACCTACTGTATAGCACAGGGAACTCTGCTCAGTATTCTGTAATAACCTAAATGGGAAAAGAATTTGAAAAAGAATAGATATATGTATAACTGAATCACTTTGCTGTACACCTGAAACACAACATTGTAAATCAACTATAGCCCAATTTGAAAGAAAAATTTAACAAAAAGAAGCGATCAATCAATCAATGAACATTTTTTTAATAGGTTATTCATCAAGTATCCTCTGTTGTCTGGAGTCACATTATGACATCCAGTTGTCATCGCCAGGTCCCCAAATAACATAACCAAATAAAAGCCCCGTAGTTTCAACCAGTTTATACCTACACTTGCTGCAGAACTCTGCCAGGGGTCAGGGGGACAGGATCACACCCTTGGGCCAACGGGATGGGATAACATGAGGTCATTCTAAGGGCAAAGGGGAGGTGTAGAACAGGCAGGGTGATGGAGGCTCGCTAACACTCAGCATCACCTGAGGATGCTGACGACAGCAGTCCTCCACGGACTGTGCGTTTTCCATGTGCCAGGCACTCGGCTGCGCGTGTTGCACCCGTCATCTCATGTCATCCTCTCGACAAACCTATGACACAGGCACTTATTTTATATGTGAGGAAGCAGAGACATAAGGTTATTAAACCATAAGCCGTGAAGCCAAGATCTGGACCCAGGCAGTCTGGCTTCAGCATCCGTGCTTCTAACCACATTGTTGACTGCCTGGAAGCACACAGAAAAGAAGCAAGTGCTTGAGCCTGGGAGTGACTGGACTTCCCTGTCAACAGCCTGATTAATAGGCTCCAAGAAATCCCAAATAGAGGGGATTGGGGAGAAACACATCACATCCACATTATATCCAAAAGGAAGTGTTCAACAATATTATGTAGGGAAAAAAGAGATTCTGTTACAGCAAATGCTCACATAGTTTGACTCTGTTTGGCTTATGGTTAAATATACAACACCGCTGAAAGGTTAAGTAAGAGTCACTGAAGTAATAAGTCTCAAAGGTCCCAGATTCCTTTCACACTTCATTAGGTCTCTTATGAAACCTTGCATTAATGTCTGGGCCAAATCTGAGAAGATGGTCATCACATGGAAGAGATCAGGATTTTATGAAACATGTGGGTCCAATGTAAAAAGTCAAAAAGTCTAAAGGACAAAGAGAACTTTGTTTTTCAAAGGCTTAAAGAGCAGAAGTTCAACAGTTACATTTTAACACTGTCATAAAATGAGGGAGTCAAGAAAACTGTGGAAGAGAATGCATTGTCCATTTGGATATGAGAAAAGGGTAAACTTAATCTCTCTTTTCGATAGAAGATTTTTAAGTGTGGAATAAGAAAATAAATCAGGACCATACTAAAGTATAGCCATAGGGTCTTGAATAAAACATTATTGTGAAAAAAACGGTGAGCTCTACAGATTGTTTTTTAACCACACTTGTTTAATTATTATTTACCTTTGGAGGCAATATGATATGATGGATTGTGAAGGCCCAAGACCTGGTTCTGCCACTTCCTAGGTATGGTCTCCAGCTAGCATAATTCTTCTAGGATTCAGTGTGTTCATCTGTGAAATGGGACAACTCACTCCTGCCTCCTGGGATTACCGGGAGCCTTACATTAAATGACATACTGTGAGCATTTAGTCCCAAACAGAAAATCAACACAGGTTGCACCTTGTTTTCTCTCCTTTCTTACAAGTTCTGTTTTCCTAAAAGAATGTTGTTTAAGCATTTCTATTCCTAACTTAAAGTTTTTGTTAGTAGAAACATAAAATTTTGGAGGGTTAAGAAAAACAATCTACCTACACACAGATGAAATGTGTATGTAACAAAATGAGAATAAACTATTAGTATACAGTATGGAAAGATCATCTTATATTAAGTTTGATGTGTTAAAAATAGAACCATATAATAAACAACAAGGTCCTACTGTATGTACAGCACAAGGAACTATATTCAATATCCTGTGATAACCCATAATAGAAATGAATATGAAAAAGAATGTATATATGTATAAATGAATCACTTTGCTGTATAGCAGAAATTAACATAACATTGTAAATCAACTATAGTTCAATAAAATACATTTTTTTGTGTGTGTGTGGTAAGCGGGACTCTCACTGTTGTGGCCTCTCCCGTTGCGGAGCACAGACTCCGGACGCGCAGGCTCAGCAGCCATGGCTCACGGGCCCAGCCGCTCCCGCGGCATGTGGGATCTTCCCAGACCGGGGCAGGAACCTGTGTCCCCTGCATCGGCAGGCGGACTCTCAACCACTGCGCCACCAGGGAAGCCCCAATAAAATAAATTTTTAGAATAAATTTAAAATTAAAAAAAATAGAACCATATAAAATTTCACATAGGTACTCATCCTTAAGAAACAACTTCACTCATAATTACACCTACAAATTTTAGTCAATCTATCAACTAAGAATCATGTTAAAAATCAAGAAGTTTTATGAGAGTAGTGTAGATTTTTGGAAAAAATTCCATTTCAATTTATGTGAATGTTTTACAAACCATAAAGTACTAAATAATACACAATGTTGTTTTTATTGCAAGAATAATTGGAGATGTCATCAAATTAAAATCACTCAACATACTAAATTACACAATTTTATTCACTGTAGTTCAATATGAAATTCACATGTAAAGTAAGGGAAGTCTGCTTTCTAAGAAGTTATAACAACATATATAATAGACAGGAAGTCAACAAAGATTACAAACAAAATTTTTAGAAGTCTTTCCACAATTTCATCTTCCAGACTTGTGGGGTTAGTAGTAGAAATTAACATCCAGTTTTTACACGTCATATCCAAAAGCTCCTGCTCCCTAGGGGGAAAAGAAAGAGAAAATGTCCTTAAATGAACACATTTATAACCCTGATTCTTCTTTACACTCAATCTAATATTTGCACTGGAAAGAAACAGTGATCAAGAAATGTCTTTCAGGGCTTCCCTAGTGGCGCAGTGGTTGAGAATCCGCCTGCCAATGCAGGGGACACGGGTTCAAGCCCTGGTCCGGGAAGGTTCCACATGCCGTGGAGCAACTATTCCCGTGCGCCACAACCACTGAGCCCGTGCACCACAACTACTGAAGTCCACATGCCACAACTACCGAGCCCGCGAGCCACAACTACTGAGCCTGCGTGCCTAGAGCCCGTGCTCCACAACACGAGAAGCCACCACAATGAGAAGCTCATGCACCACAGTGAAGAGTAGCCCCCGCTCTCCACAACTAGAGAAAGCCCACATGCAGCGACGAAGACCCAATGCAGCCAAAAATAAATAAATAAATTTGTAAAACAAACAAAAAAAACAGCTCAAGGAACTAACAGAATTACCCCTCTCTTTTCAATGTTATCCATAATCAGTTTATTTTTGAAGTCTTATCTGCAAAGTCATTTACAATCATTCTTATGGCATCAGTGAAATTGCCATTCTTCTAACCTGTACAGTGGGTATTACCAGGAAATGAGAATTTGAAGACATGGAAAGAGGCATGTGATAAAATTCTTAAACATTAAACAACAAAAGGTTTATTTCATTTCCCTGATCTTTCCTCAAAATCCTTTCTCATATTTTGGTCACTTAATCAGACACTACATATTTTAATTTCTTCCACACTTCTGTGTTAATCAGTTTTTTTAATATCTTAAATTTTTTTAAGTATTACGGAATTTTTAAAGATATTAATTTGCGGTCTGTTTAGCACACTGTCGGAACATTTCACATGCCTGTCAGGTAGGGAGTTTAGAACCATTCTTAACTCCTTTTTCCAGGAATGTAAGGTCAAATGAGTTAAGTAATTTTCAAAGCCTTACATTCAAGTCCCTTATACACACTCAACTTAAAATCAGCATCAAGGGCTTCCCGGGTGGCGCAGTGATTAAGAATCCGCCTGCCAATGCAGGGGACACGGGTTCGAGCCCTGGTCTCTGAAGATCCCCCATGCCACAACTAAGCCCGTGCGCCACAACTACTGAGCCTGTGCTCTAGAGCCCAAGAGCCACAACTACTGAGCCCACGCACCACAACTACCGAAGCCTGCGTGCAACAAGAGAATCCACCGCAATGAGAAGACCGCGCACCGCAACCAAGAGTAACCCCCCCACTCTCCACAACTAGAGAAAGCGCGCGCACAGCAAACAAAGACCCAATGCAGCCAAAAATAAATAAATAAAAATAAATAAACTTTAAAAAATTTATTTTAAAAAATGAGCATCAATATTTTTAGAAAGTGGCAAGATCGGGGTGGGAAAATATTTTCTGCTATTTTTCACTCAAACCCAAAAAGGCAGGTTGAGTTTTAAGAGAGAAGGTGAAAGAGAGAGGGGGAGATAGATGAGATTTATACAAGTATCTTCTTCCACTTTTAGCAATCTTGATTAATTTCTGTAATAACTAACCCCCTTCCTAAACGAGGGAATGACTTGCCCCAAATTACACAGCAATCACTGGCAAAGTGAACGCCTAGAATTTCCCTTAAGTTCAACAATTCGTTGTGCTTATGTTTGGGAAAGAAGGGGTAAGAATAACACGTGGGTTCGCAAAGCGATTTTCCTTCCCTCCTATGGCCTCCACCTCCATCTTGTGTTTCTTCAGTCTGTGCTCTGAGGGGGGTACCTTCAATTTTCTCCAACAGCGGTAAAGAGAGAGACTGAATAGGAAGTGAGGGAAAGACCAGACAACTGGTGGGGGTCGAAGAGTGCGCAGAAACCCATTTCTCACCTGACTTAATCCCCAGTCGTTGTAGATAATGCTGCTCCTGGGTTTTCTCTCCAGCTGCTCTTGCTAGAACAAAGTGCATTCAGCACAGGTGGTCTCTTAGCAACCTTGGTTCCTGTGTCAAAGCACAGCGAAAGCTTTTATTGGATGCTGAGGAGGTCTGTGAAGTGGCCGGGCAGGGAGCCTGCGTGGAGAAACTCTAAAATGACTCTCAAAGAAGTCAGGAAGGAGATGTCGAAGAGTGGAGTTAGGCAAACGTGACACGTTGATTTCAACGTATCACAGAATTGTATAGCTGAAAACTAAACTTTTCACAAAAAGTTTAAACTGAACTCTATAATTTGCCTGGCGGGCCAAACATTTACCATGCTTTTATTTTTTTATTTTAGTTTTTGGCCATGCCACGGGGCATATGGGATCTTAGTTCCCACATCAGGGATTGAATCCACACCCTCTGCAGTGGAAATAGGGAGTCTTAACCACCACGCTTTTAAAACAATTGTTCTCAGGGGGCGAGGGAATGGAAGAGGTGTGTAAGGGTTACACATGTGCAACGAGTAGATAAGTCCTGGAGACCACTGTAATACACAGTACAGTGAGCATAGACATAAAAGTGTGTTATAAACATTAAACTTGCTAAGAGACTAGATTTTAATTGTTTCCAGCACTAGAAGCATTAGAAAGTGGAGGAGTGAATTTATTACAAAAGACCAGCCTGTAACATTCAGCCATAAATGGAAAATTATCCAACAAAATGATGGTTCTTACAACTATGAAATAATAGAAAATACTACTTAGAAAATTATGTTAAAATATTTAATTATTAATAAAAGCCATACCTTATGAACACCTATTACACTCCTGGACAAGCATGGATAATCACACCAGGACACATATCCAAACATTATTTGTAATATCCTCAACTTAAAAACAAACCAAATGCCCATTAGTAGACAGATAAATGCATACAATGGAATATTATACAATAATGAAAATTAAGCTCCAGCTACATACAAAAACAGTGGTGAATTTTATAAACATAATATTGAATTTTTTTTTTTTTTTTTTTTTTTTTTTGTGGTACGCGGGCCTCTCACTGTTGTGGCCTTGAGGAGCACAGGCTCCGGACGCGCAGGCTCAGCGGCCATGGCTCACGGGCCCAGCCGCTCCGCGGCATGTGGGATCTTCCCGGGCCGGGGCACGAACCCGTGTCCCCTGCATCGGCAGGCGGACTCTCAACCACTGCGCCACCAGGGAAGCCCCATAATATTGAATTTTTTAAAAGCAAGACACAAAAGAAAATGCACAGTGTAAATATATTTATGTAAAGTAGGAAAACAGAGTTAAAGGTGCATGGTTTAGGGGTGTATATGTGGCTGGCAATGGTGTAGGTGGTGAATTGATCAAGAAAAGCAAAGGATTGGCTACCATAAAATCAGGGTAGTGGTGGTGTTAGTGAGGGGAAGGGAAGGGCTGCGTGGGTGTGGGGAGCCTCCAGCAGTATTTCATTTATTGTCCTGGTTGGTGGTTACATTGGCAATCACTTTTTAACTACTTGCTAAACTGCACATAGAAATTTTATAGGTTTTTCTGTAGGTATGTTAGACTTCACAATAGAAGTATTTAAAAAAGGAAACAGGACTATCTACCAATGTCAATAATGGTCATAGCGGTCGAGTTTGGATGAAGGACTATATGTGATTTTTTTTTTTTTTTTTTTTTTTTTTTGTGGTACACGGGCCTCTCACTGTTGTGGCCTCTCCCGTTGTGGAGCAAACCCTTGCTGCCTTCCAACAACTTGACTAGCTTCCCTAATTACAAGCAAACAAATAAAAACAAAAGCAAAAACATCCACAAGATATAATTCCCATATGATTTCTCAAGTTTCTAAAAGATAACTTTATTAAACATAAATTTTATGGGAAAGAGACATTTTCCATATGGAGACAATATTGAAAATACCCAACTTCGT